>JAFNEN010002964.1:0-11489 GCA_019343175.1 Oedothorax gibbosus
AAACCTACAATCATATGATGTGCCGATAACAATATCTGTATTTAAAAAATGTCTCGAAGGTGTGATTTTCGAATATTTTCTGAAGAACATAAAAATCGCAAAGAATGCCTTATCAAAAGGAATAGTTTATATTAAGTTGCCATTTTACATTTATAAACAATGAAATTAAAATTAAAAGTAACTTCTGTTTTTTAATTAAAAAATAGCACTTCATGTGCCCGTTTGTTTAGATTTTTGTTGCCGAATAATATGTCAAATGAATAGCATTACCAATGGCATAGTTCTTGATGCTCTAGGGCATTTTTGCAGCAAGAGGGTTAATAAGTATAATGAACCCATATCATATAAATCCATTATGATATATTTTTTATGACACCATAATCCATTGTTTATCAAACAGCATTAAATTTTCCTTCAGTTTAGTAGCTCTTCTCTTGAATGTGGTTCTAAATTACGACACCCTTCGCCAATACCCCTCGTGTAGCTTTAGTGCGACAATAATTCAAACTAACAATAACCTTCAGTTTAGCCGCTTAAATCGTTTATTCTATAAACCAGTTCTTTATTTTTATCTGGTTCAGCTAAAGACCTGGTTTTTCCCATTTAACCGAAGCCAGAAATTTGTCTTTCCGGTTTCTGTACCTGTGTTTTTGCACATTCTTGGTTATCTCATTTGACGGACGATATAATTTCAATGTTTAATTAAAATATATATTTTAAAAAAAAATTCAAACGATACTCTAATATGCAATTTATAAAGTTTAATTTTGGTATAAATTGAAAATAATGTGTAAATGATACAAATGGTTAGAAAATTATTATAACAGTGTTTTTTTTCTATTTAAAATTTTCATCACTGAATAATATTGTAAGATAAACTGCAGAATTTCGGTTTATGCTAAGCGATATGTCATGTACAGTGATTTGTAATAACCATGTTATTTTTTTTTTACTTTCAAAGCACTGAAAAATGTCCCAGTACAGCTCGAGCAAAATCAATATAAAGTAGAGTTCTGGTTAACTGGGTTTGAATTTAACTTAAAATAACCATTGTTCTTATTTTAACAATGCATAAATTAAATCAGATTTAACAAAATTTTTAATATACCATGACATAGCTTAAAATTATCAAGTTATCATGAAGGGTAAATTACTATGTAACCTGACTTGGTTATAGCGTATTTCAAGGGACCTCAATATATATGACATATAATCTAGTTATAATCTAGTAACATTATAAACGAATGAATATTAAGTGTAAATCGTGTAAAATACGTATGATATACTCATTACTAATTAACTACTTTTTACTACTTTTTTAATAGCCCGTGTAAACAGCAAGAGAAGAATGGGGTCAAAAGGCTTATTAAAACTCACAAAATTTAGCCGCATTACTTATAGATTAGTATACATACCATGAAAATCTCTCAAGACGTCAGAATTACGAACTCTTTTTCTGTCTTTCTCAAAAACCAGATGTCGCCGTGTTTTTAAACTAGAAAAAACACTTTATCGCCTACTTGGCGTAATTACAATGGTTCAGTGCGCTTTTTTTTTTATCGCAAATGAAATTCGATGCCCCCTAAGAATAATTGTCTTTGCCGTGGGCAGTTCTAGTGATTACCATCTTGGCTCAGGGACTGGGTTTACAACCCCCCACCCCCTTCTAGAGGGGCGAAGAGATAAGGACAACTCTGAAGGAATAAACGAGAATTGGTTGGGGGATTAAGAATTTTTGGATTCTGGGTGGCTTTAGTTGTATTATGCCATTTTAGCTGGCTATTACGTGATTAAAAGTTTATCTTTTGGAATGATTACCCAAAGAAGAAATTTTTTAAGGATCCAAAAAAAATCTTTTCTGTAAATTAATTTTAATAATTATTTTAAAATGTTTTAAAATTAAATTGCTAAAATTTAAAGTATTTGACTACTCAACGAAGTTGATGCATTGGTTTATTGTATAGTTTTACCGTTTGTGCAGTATGAAAATCGTAGTGGGTACAAACCCCTGAATTTTAATTCTGATTAATAAATTATTTCATCGAAGCAATTTATCGAAACTGAAAACTTTGTGTTTTCCACAGCTCAATGGGTGGCCGGGGCTCGATAATTTTAGAGATGGCAAACTGGAACAGTTCATTTCATGATTTGACTTGCGAAATATTTAGTCGTTTCTAAGAAGTAATTGTTTTCTTGATCCTGATGCACAGATGTAATAAAAAAAGAAGTGGCTCGATAATTTTAGAGATGGCAAACTGGAACAGTTCATTTCATGATTTGACTCGGGAAATATATAGTCGTTTCTAAGAAGTAATTGTTTTCTTGATCCTGATGCAAAGATGTAATAAAAAAAGAAGTGGCTCGATAATTTTAGAGATGGCAAACTGGAACAGTTCATTTCATGATTTGACTTGGGAAATATTTAGTCGTTTCTAAGAAGCAATTGTTTTCTTGATCCTGATGCAAAGATGTAATAAAAAAAGAAGTGGCTCGATAATTTTACAGATGGCAAACTGGAACAGTTCATTTTCCGATGGGACTTGGGAAAATATATTTGATCATTTTTAAGGAGAAATTATTTTCTTGATAATGATGCAAAGATTTAATAAAAAAGAAGTGGCTCGATAATTTTAGAGATGGCAAACTGGAACAGTTCATTTCATGATTTGACTTGGGAAAATATTTGGTCATTTCTAAGAAGAAATTATTTTCTTGATCCTGATGCAAAGATGTAATAAAAAAAAGAAGTGCCTTGATAGTTATAGAGATGGCAAACTGGAATAGTTCATTTTCTGATTGTGTTAATTGAACTTGAATAGGGTGGACTAAAAGTATGACGATTTTTTTAAAGTTTCAGTTATATGATTCGGAGAGATTTGTGAATCAGATAACATTAATTGAGGCGTGATACGGCGGCGATAGCAAGTAGTTTCATAAAGCATAATAAAAAATTTTAAGATTTGCTTAAAATCCGATATTTACTTATGGCATTCTTATGCCACTTTTGCCCCACTTTGCACCGTGACGAAAATAGTGGTCATGCACCGTATTTTCACACAAAAAAGTACAAACAATTGCATTTTTGTAATGTACTTTGTGCAAATAAACTATTTACAACCCATAGTTTTTGTAGTTTTGTAGTCAAACCAAAAATTAAAAATTAAAATAACGCAAAGCCACTTTTGACAACCTTGAACTCTTGAGCTTTATAACTAGGTACACTTTTTCCATTCATATAGAGATTTTATAAATCTGTTGTTCAATTCAAAGTGGATTTCTTTCTGTGGGTTGGCAGTTGGCACACTTTTTCACAACATAATCCATTTATGACTTTACTATTCGAAAATGGCTTTACACGAACTACATTGATGTAGCATACATATATAGATCAGCTTGACATGAAATTAAAATAGGATTTTTTAAGAAACTAATGGATAAATACATTTTAGAAAATAGGTAATAAACCTCATAACAAAAAGTATAAAACCAACACTAATTATGTATCTTAGTTATTGATGTCATAGGGAAAACTGTAGCGATAGATAAATATATGTTCACACAAACAAAATTCAGCTTAGTAGATCTTCCACATTTAGCGTATCTCGACATAGCGAAGCTGAAGACAAGTCGAAATAAAACTCGATGCAACACTTACGATATACGAACTACAATCTGCAAAGATTTCTCATTCTTCTAAACTGTCCTTCTCGGCCGAACAATTAGAAATAGGTGTGCCTATGGACAAAACCGGACCTAAACCCCCATTCAACCGTTCACTTCTTTCTTAGAATTAGAATCTATTCAACTTTACCGACTCACACCTGTTCCCTCAAAGTGTACAAACAATGGAAACTTATCTTTGTAAATGTATTTTTTATTTTATGTAAAGCTACATATTTTTGTGCATTTTCTCTTGAAAGAATTATTTTCTGTTTGAAATCTCAATCGCATCTATTCACGAGTTTTTCCTGTAAAGCATTGAACAAGCCCACAAGCCCAAAATTGACAAGAGTCGTATCTCTAAACAGAAAAGAACTAACCGCAGAGGTTAGGTGGGGGGCATTCTACGAAATCACCAGGGGTTAGAGCTCTCCTCCAGCGTCTTTAGAGGGTTCTATTCAAAGTACCCCCCACCATATGTTGACAGATAGCGTATACCCGAATTAAGTTGGCGACACTTGGCAGGTGATAGCCAAATGTGGGGTTGCCATAATTCGCTTTCCCAAAAATAGCAACAACTTTTCTTAATTTTTTAAAGAATACAAATATTTAAATTAAAATTTTATTTCGTAATGAATTGAAAAATAAAAATTTCGATTTTGTCCAAAATATATAATTATTGCAGTATCTTTATTTTTTACTGAGATACATCGTCATACACTAAGGACATTGAATTCTTCACTGATTTCCAAACTTTAAAAAATTATTAAAAATACTCAATATGTGATTTTCAATTTTTTTTTTCTGATAGTCTATTTTACTTCTTTTGTTCTTTAAAATGGTGTCAAAAACTAGTGGCCAGTATTAAAATTGTGGCGTCAATTAGTCTGAGAAGATTCTCCATAGGAATACCATTACGATTTTCAAGGGGTGAAATTCGGTTTCATGACTCTTAATTAAGGTTGTTGGCATTCACAGACATTATGGATACAAAATGCTGATTAATTTGAACTGAAATTTAATTTTTAACTGAAACGTGTTTTTTATCGGTGAAATCTATCCCAAAAATAGAAATGATTATTGATTCGGTACCCGATTAAAAGTTCGAGTTAGCGGATTATTCGACTAATAGGAAGTCGAGTTATCAAAGTTTGACTGAAGAAATTTTAAGTAATATGCTTGTTACATTAGTTTGCCTGCAGTATTCAATAAAGTAACAACCAGTTTGGCAAGAAAAGAAAGAGTCCTGGTTAATTTAATGTCTTAATGATATAAAGCACAAATTAACTGAGTAGTATTACCGTAACTAAGAGTAGAGTGAAAATATAGATAATCATAGTTCATAATCATAAATCAGTTGATGGTCTTAATGCATTCAAGTAACATATCATCTGTCACACCCAGACAGTTGATCGTGTACACTGACACAACATCTTATCAACTAATAGCTAACCTGTCGGGGGAAACCAGAGTTGCCAAAAACAATCTTAGAAAAGACAACCCTGATCCTCCAAGGCGGCACCTTCCACTCTGATTGTTGCCTAAAAAAGTAGTTCTAGCTCAACAATGCTAGTTTAGGTCTTTTAGAACTTCTTGTATAAAAATAAAATTGAAATAATAAAATTAATCAATTTTGTATTATGAATGTCCCCAAGGCAAATAAAAAAGTTAATGGTGACAAAAAAAAATTACACTAAAAATGTGGCATAAGGCAACTTTTCCACACTATTGGAAAGTTTTAACTAAAAAAAAATTGATACATCAAATCTGTAGCTAGTGCCATATCCAATTTTGTCAATTTTACTTTTAACTGTTTTTGGCTAGGTTAAAAGTCAAAAGAAAATTAATAAAAAAAAGTAAAGATCAAAGACAAAAAAAATTCTGAATCCACTCTTGTTTAAAATAATATAGTATTTACACAGAACAACAATAATACAATTACTACAAATTACTACTAATTTACTTACAAATTACAATACAGAAAGAAAGTACAAGCTGGCAAGATAATTTGACAGGAGTTCCTAACGTCTCTTCAATCATGTACTATTACAGACCATCCATTGTATCACATTCGAATTAAATAACAACAAAAACATTGCCAAATAAATTTATTTAATGGATTTTTACACATAATGATTTCCATTCCAACAACTCAACTTCACGAATCATATCCATACTTTAACTTCCCTGTAGACCAGTCCTCGTCAGACGTATCATCGTTCTCGTCTTCCATTCCCTGCATCGCATAGACAGGATCACTGTGCACATCCCTCAACTCCAAATCCTCATTCTTCAGCTTCACTTCGGATCCTTTTCCCAAATCCTTCCGGAGTTTCTGCATCTCCTTTTCCTGTTTCTCCTTCTCCTGAGCCTTTCTTTTCTGAAGCAGCCGCTCGTACTCCGGTCTGAACTCTCTCTGTAAACCTCATCGTACTCTTTGACGGCCTCAGCTACATTGGTAAAGAACTCATCGACTCCGGCTCCGACCAACGAAGAAACTCCGACAGCCCGGAGGTCGGAGTAAAACTCGTCAAGAACCAGACTCATCGAGCGAGTCAGGTTGGATACGTAGGACTCCTCTAGTTGCAAGGCATCTTGGAAGAGTTCGAAATCTCGCATCCACTCGATGGCGAATTTGCAATCGAGGACATCAGTTTTGTTTAGTACGACCACAAACGGCAACTTAGTTTTATATATTATACTACAAGCCTACAACATATTAGACATGAAAGTCACAGGTTTGGCGCTACGGACTATGTCCATTACATACACTACAATAGTCGGATAAGAAGCGGACAGAGCCTCTGTTATGATCATACCAGAGGCCGACCATGTAACCACTTCGATCTGACCAGGAGTGTCTAAAATCACATACTTGCACTTGGAACTATTTTTGTCAATGAGGCCTAATACTTGATCGAATCTTGTGGCAAACATGTTTAAGGATGTCATGATACCTCCATTGGGACCAAGAGAGTAGTGTTTCATAACGTCTTTGTATTTCACCGTCTCTCGAATGTCAATGTTAGCAGGATAAGGAACATGGCGACAGGCAGGATCAAGGTTGATAACGTAGGGAGGTTCTTGCTTGGAGTGTAAGTATGAGGTGATGCGTTGAACAAATGTGGTTTTTCTAGAACCAGCCATGCCCAAGACTATAATGCATACTGGTTTGTTGCTCTGGGACAGTTTGACATCAGAAAGTGAGCCGGCAATGTCTGATATGTCACAGGCAGACGCAGCTTTGCTGCAACCTGGTTTAGAATCTTCACTCATTGGAATTCCTAAAAAAATAAGCCTGATTTTAGGATGTAAAGAGTACAGGTGGGTAAACAAAATGAAACTGACAGAGCTCGTGGTAAATTAATAAACAGAATTTACTATTCAATTGGCAGAGAGATTATTGACATGAGAGAGTACCGTAAAAAATTAAATCAATTCATACATTTTCTAAAGGAATATTTAAAGCCATGGCAAACAAAAATAATTTTAACCTTAAATTCTAATATTTTTTATCAAAGTTAAAATTTGCAGTTTTATTCCTGATTCCTCAAATTAAAATAAAAAATCTTTGTTTATAACTTAATGTTATGCCGAATTTTAAGCTTGAAAACAAATCAGTGGTGCCAAATTTCCAAAAAAAAAAATTTAACTTATTTTTATTGCTGTATTTTCTCTTCTATATCATCATCTATAGCCTCTGTACCAAATCAATAGTGGCAATTCAGCTTATGAGTATTCTCTAAAGAAAGCCCTGAATAGTTGAATACCTCAGTTTAATTATGACCAAGGTAATGAAGATACAAGAAGTTTGAATCAAGAAGAGTTACAAATGTAAAAAGAACTTTATGTTCCATATACCTGACCTAGAAATATTATCAACTTACAAGTGAAATATATTTATTTTTTATATTCTTTTAAAAATCTTATTGTCTCGTATCTTTGATTTATTAAATTTTAAAGCCTATTTTTTTATTCCAAAATTGGCAATTTTACTGTTTTTAATTATTAATTAATAAAAATACTTATAATTAATATTTAATTGATCACTTAGTTCGAAGACAAGATACAAATTTCAAAAACATACAAAAAAACAATGATTGAGTTGAATTACGGGCCATGTATAAGATGTATTAGTGTTTATTGAAACAATTCAGTTTAAACATTTTTTAAAAATATCGCTGAATAGAAATATAATCATCCAAAAAGATTATCCTGATTTAGGAATCACAAAAGTACTATCAAAGTTTTTTCTTAATTTTTTTTAAAAAAGGCTATTAGAAATACACTGAAATAAAAGCTATAAAAAACACGCAATTTTATAACTATTTTGTTTAATACAACTCCACTAGCAGACCTTAACATGGCGGGAGAAAAGAAACATATTTTTACCCGAGAGAAGGTCTCGGGTTTGGCATATGGGCACGGACATTTGTGTTTGTCTGTATTTGTCCTGAGTACACTGCAACGCACATGCTCGTTAAATCTGTGGAATCGTCAGTTGTGACACCATGTATATATGGGTCGTGTTGGTGTTGACCTTGTCACTTGATCAGAGTTCTAGATTACAAAGCGTAATTCGCTGTGTTCGTGGAGTTTAAAATAATAACGTTGGATAACGTTCAACCTACCTAATCCTGCTATGCCATAGAGTAGCAATTCCTTTTACAGATAAGAAAAATATGTTGTAATTATTGTTTTTATTAGATAGTCAGAAAGTTGCAAAGTCGATCTAGTAAGTCTAAACGAACTCCACGTTAGAATTAGCACCAAATAATTCGCCGAGTGCATATTTTACGCTACACTACAAAGCGATTAATAGTTTCATTTGGAAAAAAGGTTTTTGCTTTGGTTGTTGCCCGACAGCATTTCCATCGTTTCAACTATAGATGTTTCTTAACTCCATCGTTTCATAACTATGTGAAGTTATTCTTAAGGCACTATACATATAATTATGGAGTAGTAGCCACCCCACTATGTATAGTGTCTCTTTATGCCACTATACTGTATGAAGAGCTTAGTGGAAGAACGTGCTAAGTGACAAAAAGGTGAAAACGAGATAATGAGCTTCAAAGTTTTTAGTTTGCAACTTTTCTTTCATTCACAAAATCATAGTTTTTTCTGCATGATAATTTAGTTTGGTTCTTCAAAATGCTTGGTGGCTTTTGGCTTAGCCGTACTTTACGTAATAACACGTCATTTACAAAACGCGCTTGACGCCTCCTGCACTTGGCACGTTCTTCCTCCGAAGTGCTTCAGATTTTTTCAGTCGTTTAGTGGAAGAACGTGCTAAGTGACATTTTTTAGGTATATTTGATACATACGAGTTTCATAATTTCTATACTAACATTCCGATTTTCAAAATTCTTTTTTTGTTTGAAAGATAGGACTTCACAGATTTTTTTTTAATACTTTTTATTTGTTTGCCTGTACGTCCATAATTTTGTCCGTCCGTCCGTATCCCTTTCAATTTCTGATCTAAACTGTCTGATTTTAAAAATTCTGTTTTGGTTCGAAATTAAAAAATTGGAAGACTACAATGTATAGTGTTCGGACACCTGCCTGTACGTCTGTTTTTCTGTCCGTACGTCCGTCTATCCCCCCCCCCCCCAAATTCCTTTCTATCCGTCCGATTTTTAAAGTTATTACTTTCAATTATCTAATATCAAATATAAGGTAATGAAACTATTGCGATGGAGGTCAAAAATCCAAAATAAAGATTTTGTGCCTTCTACACGTTTTGGAGGGTGCTGATTACAAAAAACTGGGTTTTTTCATTGATTCGTCTGTTTGTCTGAAACTACTTTACAGTTCGAACTAAAAGAGCTACAGACTTCAAATTTAGTACACGGGTTCCTAGTACCTGTTGGAAGTCATAATAATATTTTCGAGAAAATTGCGCATGCGCAATTAGCAGCTGCTATAAACTTTTTTGGGTTTTAAAAGTAGTGCTGAAAAACGAAAATAGATACAGATATAAAATTTGATACACTTGCTCCCAGTATTAGTCGGACGACAAAAGTAATTCTTTTGCCTATTCTAGTAAAAGTACTAGTCTTTTGCCTAAGTAATTTATATCCTGTAATATTTATGAGATTTTTAAAAAACTAAAAAATATCTATTGGAGCATGCTCACTTGTAAAACTTATTGCATGCATTATTTACTAAAACAATTTTCAATTTTACATGCTTTTACCTAAAATAAAAATAACATAACTTCTCAGAGCAATTAGAACTTTCTCTACGAAGGATTTTTGTTTCCGCGTAATATGTGATAGAAATATCATTATCGAATCCTTAGTTATACGGCCGCCTGGGCCATTTTTTTAGTGAAAGGGAGCACTTTGTTTACTTTTGTTGAAACCATGTGATCCTCTAATTGTTTTGAGCAGTGTACATAAACCAACTGCTATATAACTATTAACTTGCAATTAATCATTCACATTCAACTATAAAATTTATACTTATAAATAACAGTATCCACATTAGGGGAGCCATCGCATGTAAAACTAAACTCCTTGGTGCAACAGCCCGTTAGTAGGCCAAGGGCTGTGGGGTGCTAGGCATGTGTCCCGGTAAGGTTTTCAGCCTCACGCAGAACCCCCAGTGATTAGTTCCCAAGCATGCTTGGTACTCATTTTATCAACCCACTTAAGAGATGAAAGGCTAAGTCAACATCGCACAATCCGGGACTCGATCCCCGGACCTGTGGTGTGGCAATGCGAAGCGCTACCACTAAACCACTGGGCCTTACCATATATTTTTCCATAAACTTTGGAATTGCAATGAGTTGTATTCCAATTGTAGCCAAACCAGAAGAAATCAAGAGCGACAACAGCATAACTCCAACCTTCATTGAGATCGAAATTCGTGGCCTGCGTGTGAGGCTCAAGTGGTGTGTTTCGTGCCAGTTCTATAGGCCCCCACGTTGCGTCCATTGTGGAGTCTGTGACAACTGTATTGAAGTATGCATTTAGTGCCTTTCCTTTGCTGTTTTTTTTTAACATTTCTCAATTTCATTGATATTTTTTTTTTGTGGGATATTAATGCTAGAGATTTAAAAAAAAACATGATATGTAAAGACTTTTACTTATTTATATGGAGATTTTGTTTTAGTGGTGTTAATATTGCATTTGATTTTTAGAGATGGGTACATAATAATAAATGCTATTTTTACTTTTAATTACCTAATATGAAATATAAGGTAATGAAAGTGTTGCAATGTGGTTTAAAATCCGAAATGGAGATTGTGTGTTTTCTACATATTTTAAAGATTGCTGATTCTGAAAAAAACCTCTACACTTAGAAATAAAAGAGCTACAGTTTCAAATTTAGTACACAAGTTCCTAGTACAAGTCTAATCTCATAATATAGTTTTCGAGAAAATCATACATGTGCAAAGGGTAGCTGCCATAGTATTTTTGTAGATACTGTCACAGTAGAAAAACAAAAAAAAGGTACAGACTTCAAATTTGGTGCACATGTTCCCAGTACCTGTCGAACGTCACAGTAAGGATTTTGAGAATGCTTGCATCTGCAAAGGGTAGCTGCTGTAGAACTTTTTAGGTTGTAAAGTTATTGAAATTACCTTTTTAATTACTTTTTAATGTATTAATTAGTTAAGTGGTAATTGAAAACCTGGCAGTGTTACACACTCCTAGTTTTACCTATTCATCTTCTTTTTGACCTAAAATAAACGGAATCTTTAAATCTGTACAGTTTTCTCCCAAGTTATGTAGATTTGTTACCCTCCACTGTATGGAATCCCAATGCCTTCATCATTGTAAATATGTTGTATAATATTGCCAATTTGCCAAACTTGTCTTGAT
>JAFNEN010002965.1:0-12672 GCA_019343175.1 Oedothorax gibbosus
CGCCCTTTTTAATTTAAAAATTTGGGAAACATTTATCTCGGAACTATATGAGATATCATTATAAACTTTGTTATATTTTGTTCCTCACATAAAGCTTTTTTGATTTAAATGGGATATTTCAAAATAAAAAAAAATATTTTTTACCTGATTTTTTAAAGAATGTATTGAAAACCAAAAAAAAACAGTTAAATTTATATAATTTTTATTTTGAGCAGAGATTTTTAAAATTCCTCTTTTAAATAAAAATAGCTTAAAGGGGGGAAAAAAAAAAAAAACGAAAATGTTGATATCCTTTTAATCCGAAAAAATTTTCCTAACCGTGAAACCCCTTTAAATTTTTCGGAAAAAAAACGCAAAGAAAAGTAAGGGTTTTAGGTAAAAAACTATATTTAAGCGTTTCTCAAAAATGCTTAAAAAAAAAAAAACCAAAACAGAAATCGATAATTTGGTTTTAAAATTAAAGCAAAAAAATAAGCAAAAAATAAAAAAAAGCAAAAATTCATTTTTTACCAAAAAACATCCCCCCCCCCCCCCCCCCCCCCTATTAAAAAAAAAATTTTTTTTCCCCCCCCCCCCCCCAAGATTCCGTTTGGAATCAAACTTGTGATTTATTTCCCCCCGCAAGTTAAATTCGCACTTATTTCAATACATTTTTTTAAAACTCTTTATATTTGTCTATAAAGTTATATTTTTTTTTTTAAATCGTTCAATGGAAGAATGTCTTTTGAAGAATTAAATATTTTTGTGTATGAAAAAACACGGTAAAAAAAATCATTTTGAGAACAATTTTTTAAATATATTGGTCCCCAATTTTCCAAGCTTGCATTTTTAAATGCTTTAAAAATTGCATTTTAACTATTTTTAATTAAAAGTTTTAAAATATTAAATAATTAATCGATATCGACATGTATATAATGTATGTGTATTGATATCAATATTATATCGATATACATATCTAAAAAAATCGATATCGATTAAATCCGTTAATAAATAAATCCATAAATAAATAATAGCGTAACTCCAGTGTAACGTTAATTCAAGCCAAGCAACACCTTATATGGGAAACAATCGAAGCATCATCAACTCGTGTAAAAGAATAATTCATTCGAAAGTTATTGGCAGCGTGCCAGATCAATCGACTTTTTTCTGGCATACTGCCAAAAAAACTTTTCACTTGATAGTTCGCTACAGCAATATACGATTTTCACTTCGAAGTCCCGCCCCCGTTGAAACATCGGGGTTGCGTACGAAGCTATCGATAGTCTATGATTTTTAAAGGGAAACGCTACTAAAGACCCTGTTCATTCTGTGGTGTATAAATTGTTTTTTTTTATTCCTATATTGAGCACAAAGTTTGGGGAAGCGGTTTAAGCAACAGATTCTGTATCAAACCTACTTTGTTTTTATAAAGTGAAAGAATGTTGATTCTTCAGTGGCTGTGTATGTGGCGTATCACACTTCACTCTAGTATTCATAAAATAACATTACTGGTATAAAATACCTTACAAAAAAATTATGGTAAATTCATAGGTATACTATCTAGATTAATTTAATATAAAATTGCTTTAGTTTACTCAATAGGCATTGTATTTCCCTTGTTATTATAAATTATAAACTGTAAATGTTTTTCAAATATGGAATTTTATCAAAAATTTTTATCAAAAATAATTTAATAATTTTTTTTTTTAATATTTTTCCTTTTTAATAAAATTTGTATACATTGCAAATAAGATATAAAAGCTGGTAAGTTTTCCTAAAAAATAGATTTAAACAAAAAAAAAATACAATAAAAATAATAAAAAAATCTAGAAAAATTTCCAGAAACCCTGACCATAAAAAATCAAAGTTTGCTAACATAAAACCAAAGGCCCAAAATAAAAATCGGTGTCATGGTCACTCTCAGTTTTGTTTATTAGCTTTTCCAAAAGTCTTCATTTCACCTAATTTCCAATTTTTTTTATTTTAAACATTTAGCTGCATACATTTTATCTTAACTCCATTTTAATGTGCAGAAACCCTTTCTGAGTACGATGTTTATTTTCTATAATAATTTTGTACCATTAAACCTTTAATAATTATACAATTATAATTTGTTTTAGTGTTAACATTAAAAGTAGATGGCAGCACTAACTGTTTTGAAATTTTACTATTACTTTTCTTCTTAATCAAAGAGGGAAAATAAACCAAAAGAATATAATGCCCTATATAAATCTATTCAAATTTGATGTTCCAAGTTGAAAAAATTATTCTGGACAAAATTCCATTGGTTTTATCAAGACCCTTGTACTGAAACTCAAATTAAAAAAAAAAAAAAAATAATAATTTATAAAAGTCTGAAACGAACCCATTAGCCCATGCGAACGCGGTGCCCGTATCCGTTTCTGTAACCATTGAGCCTAAGGTGTATAGAAAAACACTTGTAACGCCGAGCATGAGAAAGAATGGAGGTAGAGCGACACGTAACCCTATTCGATAGTTAAGAAGAACAATGGCAGACATAAAAGAGACGGAGTTTAGTTAGATCTTAAAATTTAAAAAAATCAGGTTAAAAAAGTTACCTTAAAAGTTGCTCCAATCTGCACAAGTTAATTTTAAAACCTAGCGATGATTTAAACTTGATATTTATCATAATGCTCTACTCCTAAATATTATAGTAGTAGTAGAGCTTAAATATGTTTTTTTTTTAATATAAGTCTAGGTTTCTTTCTGTATCCATTTATTTGTCAAGAAAAGTATAAAATCAGTTGAAGCGCAAAGGATTGGCCTTACGGCCCCTTTTGGTTATGAGAGTTTATAGGCAATGTTACTTACAGGCACTTGTTACCCCAAAATGTTGTTTACTTCTAAATAAAAACTTGTTTTTTATAGCAAAAAAAACGCTTTTAGATTTCTGCTGCAATTTGTGTCGCAGTTAATATTTTATAGCTTAAAAGAAGTACGCAGAATATGTAAAATATTTAACTTTATGTACGACCATGTAGCATTATTAAGAACATTGTTTAATTTTTCCAGCAATACGTAAAGGAGAAAATTTAATAGTTTCTTTAAGGGGGAATGGGCGCGATGGACCGCGGGTCTCCAAACTCAAGTGCCTCAGTGTTAATCCAATGGCGAAAAAACTATTTTCTCTGCCACATTTCTGCGGCTGTATTGAATATTTTTTCAAACGGTTTTTTTTTTAAATAATAAATGTAGATAACTTACAGGTCTCTATCTTCCCACTTTTTGAAATTACTTCGAATATTTTGTGTAAAATTATTAATGAAAATTAAAAAAAAATATTCGAACCAATTTCAATAATTGGGAAGGTCGGGACCTGTAAGTCAGCTACATTTATCACGTAAAAAATCCGCTTGTAATAATATTCAATACAGCCGGAGAAATGTGGCAGAGAAAATATTTTTTTCTCCAAAGGATTAACACTGAGGCACTTTGTTTGGAGACCCCCGGCCCAGCGCGCCCATTCCCCTTCATTTTCGTGACACAAAAAAACCCATTGAAAGTAGCAAATTTGATAAATACTGTGGCAAAATGTCTGAAGTTCATGCATGTGTTTACCTTTCCCTCTAATTGGTAACATTATGTTTGTTTTTTTAAGATTCCTAAATATAATAAATCATATTGATTCTCAATAATTATGTTTTGTAAAAAAATCCAAGGCAATTTAAATATTAGTGGCACGCATTGTAATGGGCTTTAAGTTTCAAACTTTATTTTAAGCAAACTTCTATTTAAATTGTTTCGAACACGATTCTATTTTAAATTGTTTTTATGCATTCAATTTAGAGTTAAATATAGCCTTATTAAATCAATGATTTTAGATATAGTTTGTTTAAATCTATTTATTTCGTGTACTTTTAAACTAATGATATATATTTTACAAACATTCGTTATTTAATATACGTCATGTTATGTATTGTTTTCTTTAATATACAACTCCGATTCAAAAAAATTAAAATAATGAAAGAAAATATGGTCAAGGGAATTGATTGAAATCTAATTTATCAAATAAATAATCAACGATATGAAATATAAATTACTATAATATATATCTGCAGATATTTTAGAGATTTTTTAAAAAATTAAACATATTACAATGAAATAAAAAATTATTTAAATCAGCTAAGAACAAAAAATATTAGAATACTTCCTAACATGGTTAAAAAAATTAGAATAATTTAAATATACTGTACATAATTTAAACTCGCATAATTTAAACTGTACATTATTTAAACTAAGTGTTCTTACTTGCTAATCAGTACTTTGACACATCATCCTTAGCTTTAATTACAGCTCTTAAACGGTTTGGTATATTATTAACTAAAGACGAACAATTCTTTTAAACCATATTCGCATATACGCTCTTTATACTAGAAAGAAGTTCTTTTTAGTCTGTAGGCACAACTTGTTTAAGTCGTTTTTTCATAATTCCCCACAAATTCTCTCTGGGATTTGGATCAGGTAAGTTCGCAGGCTAAGAGAGTGCAGTTATGTCCTTCTCTTTGAGCCATTTATTTGTTGATTTGGAAGCGTGAGATGAAGCTAAATCTTACTGAAACAAGAAATCGTCATCATATAAATCCTCAGCTGAAGGAATAATAAAAAAAATCTGTTCCAGAATTTCTTAATAGACTTCTGAATCGACTGTTGTGGAAATAATACATAACGTACCTGGGCCTTCGGCAGTCATGCAACCCCATACCAAGACAGAGCTCGCAAATTTAACAGAACGTTTTAAACACTCTTTGTTAAAAGCTTCTTCTGAAATCATCATCTGAATTTTCATCTCTGAAAATTAGCCTTTTCCAATCATCTTGACACCAAAATAACCGTTGTTTACCCCCATTTAACTCTAGCAGCCTTTTGCTTAGATTATAATAATAGCTTTACCTTAGGTACACGTGATCTAAAACCTAAGTTGTGAAGATGTGAAGGCGTCGTAATATTTATTTATCGTCGATTTAGAGACATTTATACCCTTTTCTTTCCTTTTTTTTGCAAATATCTCACATTTCGAAAGCGATGTTTCTTTATTATCTTTTTCAATTGCCTTTCATCTCTTGTCAAAGTTATTGGCTTTTGACCAATTTTAAAGTTTTTATTTAAAAAAAACAATTATTATTAAAATATTCCCTCAAACCTCTACTAACGCTTGCTTGAGAACATTTCACTTCCTTTACTCTAAAAAGTTGTGTTTTTCCTTCTTTGTGCAAGTACACATTACAAAATTCCATGGCCTCAGATAAGTCTCTCTTTCGTCCCATATTTAGCAAATATAACACTAAAATCAAATTCCAAACGACATTTCATTTTCTACGGAACACATTTTATACTCCCACAGATGTTAATTCCTCAGTTGTTCTCTCAACCAATAGGAAAAAGTTGGTCATTCTAATTTTTTGAACCATGTTGTCCAGATATTCCAATTCTTTAATAATATTCTAATTTAATAATATTCTATATACGAATAATTCTAATTTTTTTAAATAGTCAATTATTAATGTAGCAGACAAAAATACATATTTATTTTATACTTATAAATGCTCTGAAGATAATAAGATATTTTCAATATATATTTTCTGAACACAATATGCATATTGACGCTTTAGCAACATTCAACCCATTCTTTTTTACATTATTCTAATTTTTTGAATTGGAGTTGTACGTTCAGTGAACTTTTTTTAACAGTATAATTATGTAATCCAATTAAAAACTGCAAGCAAAAAAATATTCAGAATAAGATAAATTATTTTTGTCTCTGACTCTTTTTGTAAATCTGACTTTCTTACGTAATCAAATAAACCAAAATAATAATTGAATGGGTTTAATGGCTTCTAAAAGCCCTATCCTGTTATAATAAATTCCTGAATTTTTTACTGTTAAAAGCGTAAAAAACACTTTTCTGTAAGGGATTAAATCCGTTCGTGCACAAGTATCCACATAAGTCAGAAAAGTGAAATATCATGTAGTTCAGGAATTATAAATGTAATGTTGTTAAAAATCGGTGTGTGTATGTAATTGTAAAGAAGCTTTTTCGAGTACCTTCCTTTAATGGAAATGCATTTTACCCTTAGAGGGATAGACACATGGGAAAAAAGTGTTAACTTTTTTCATTTAATTTAAATTTAAGTAAAAAATATGAAAGCTAAGAAAACATGTGGTATTTTTTCTAAATTATATTTTTTTATCTATAAGTTAAGACTTATCCAAGTTAAGACTTGACATTGTCTTGGGTGAATTCACAACCAATATTTTTGATGTATGAATAGTTATTTATTTGTTGTAAAGTTGATTTTTTTACATAAAAGAGTGACTCAAAAGTAATTGGCCTTATAAAAACCTTATATTTAAAAAAAACCATATGACTTGACAGGAATATAATAAATGAAGGGTAGTTAACAAGCCGTTAATTTTCTATAATAAAAATTTAAAATATTAAATGACAAATTTTTAATCATTTCTTTTATAATATTTTAAAATTTAGGGTTTTTTTTGTATTCTTACCTGAATATTTACAAGAGCATATATTTTTTGACCCATATATTACGATCATAACAACTTTTGGACCTGTTTGAGAAAAAAAAATTATGTATTTCAAAACTATATTGATATTTTACTTTAGTATTTTATTGGCAATATTTTAACAAAATTTGTCCCTTTTCCTAGTATCGTACTCATTTACGTAGAGGGCATTAACTTTCGTACAATAAACAGCGTTTTTATTGACAAATGCAAGTAAACTTGTTTATAAAGTTTTATTCACTTAATAAAAATCAATACTACTACTTTTATTTACGGTTTTTGTACCTTAAAAGCAAAACCACAACTGTCTTTTCATCATGAATTTAGGATTTTATAGAAAGTATTTTTGTGATACACAGTTGGTTTTCTTAGAAACTTCCAATCCTAATGTTACCGGTTATTTTTAATATCTAAAGATAGTCTCATGTTTTTCTGTGCTATCGATCTAATTTAACTGCTTACGTAATGTCTTCTGGTAATTAGTTCCCTGAAACTCTAAATTTAACCGAAAACCTATCATCGAAAGTATCAACTATTTATACACTATGTTTGTTTCGATGTATTTCTGACTATACGACCGGGTATATTTATTTTTATAATGGATCATCTATTATACATATGGATATTCTGTCGGCGTCTAGGGGAGTTCTAAAGAAACATTGCGATTCTTCCTCTTGGTGGTGGGTTTTATTAAAGGAAGTGCATGGTAATGTAAAAAGTAAAAGTGAGACTGTTAAGCCTCGTTATGCTTTCCACCGGCGTTTTCGAAGTGAAGCACTGGTAAGAGCATTCGGCAGTAAAAGAGGGCGCGCCAATCGGAGATCGAGATGAACGTTTGTAGTATCGACGCGAAGCGTGTTTTCTACACATCGAAATAGTCCTAAAAGGCAATAACTTTAGTGGGTTCAAAAAATGAGCATAAGCTCAAAATAGTTCGAAAGTTGCTGCATCCATCTTGGAGCCGTCAATAGGCACTCTATGGGGAGAGCAGCTCTAGCATGGCTGCCATCTTGGCGGCCTTGTCGGTACCTGCACTGATCTTTGCAACTTTGCCGAGGAAGGAAGGGACATCTCCGAAAATTTCGGCAATAGATGTCTTTAGGGTCATCAGGGCATCTAGGAGAGAGGGCAGATCGTCCATCTTTTCCGGTGGCCTGGTTCTGGGTGGGAGCGCCCTCTGGGGGTCGCGGTGGAAAGCTGGCCGGATGGCTCGCTGGGGGACCTTCGGACGGGCAGGGCATGCCGCCGAGGAGCTAGGGCGCGCCTCAAATCTAGACTAACTACTGAGCATCGGCGCGAAGCGCCCTTTCTCGTTCATCGAAGAAGTGCCGTAAAGGCGATAACTTGGACTATGAATGAACTTAGGCTCGAAAGCCCGCGTTCTAAGGCTCGATTAGGCTGAAGAGAGCCAACATCTTGTCGGCCTTGGTAGTTGCTGCGGAAAGAGCCGCTGCCTTCTTGATAAACGTGGGGATGTCCCCGAAGACGTCTGCAATGGCGTCTCTCACGGACGTGAGGGCCTCCCAAAGTGACGCAGGATCTTCTGCAGTCTGGAGGCGGGGCTTGGGGTGCTGCCACCTGGCGGCACTTTCGGGAAGCTCCCTTTTGGGGAGCTTTGGTCGCTCCGGGCAGGTCACGGAGGAGCTAAGGTGGGGGCCACCTCAGTTGGCACAGCAGTGGGCGTTGGAATCAGCTCGGGTGGGGCAGGTACGGGAATCGTGGCCGAGGCCGCAGTACCGACATCTAGCGCCCATGTGGCATTGGCTACTAACATGCCCGTGGGCGCGCCAAAGTTTAGCGCAGATTTTATATACCAAGTGGCGCTGCCATCGTGGGTGAATAAAAGGGTTACAGTTAATAGGTTATACAGTTATAATAGTAGTTAGAGACAAGGGGGTCTTGACACTGGTTGTTGGAATAAGGTAATAACTAAAAAAATCGAAATGTGTTATTAACTTGTCTTTAAAATTATATCCTTAAATGTGTACGCGTCATGTACCAAATAAAAACAAAAAGAAATGGTAAGCTTTAGTGTGAATATTCAAGTTGAGAATATTCGTTAGTTTTTAATAAAGAAATAACTTTTGTAGTAAATTCTTTAATCAAAGTAACATCCATTCGGATTGCCTAATTTTCTTCAGCGGAAATTGCATTATTTCGTAGCTTATTTAACGTTTG
The DNA here is from genome assembly GCA_019343175.1 of Oedothorax gibbosus. Lineage (NCBI taxonomy): Eukaryota > Metazoa > Arthropoda > Arachnida > Araneae > Linyphiidae > Oedothorax > Oedothorax gibbosus. The sequence continues at coordinate 8,701 of JAFNEN010002965.1, forward strand.
CGATTTTTAAGTATGCCATATTTCGTTGAAAAAGTTTCCCCCCCAAAAAAATTCTTTTAGAATTTATTGAGAACAGGGATGTTTCACGTCATGAGTGATTAAATTGGTATTGTTTTCCTCCTTGATCCTTCTACCCAGATAGCACAACAATGTTGGCCGACATTCTACCGATATCGGCCAACATTGCGAAAGTCGAGGAATGTTGAACGTTGTAATCGCGACATCTGTCGACATTCACAGGCATTGGGAATTTTTTAAAATTAGTATGACTTTAAATTCATTTTATTTTGATGTTGGAAGAATGAAACAATAATGTTAATAATAATGCAGATAAGTTTTAGTCATTATTTAAAAAAATAATAATTTTTGAAAATATTCGAATATTGTGGGGACATCTGGCGACATTGTGGATACAACGTCGATGAAACAACATTGGCCAACATTGATCGATGTTTACTAGGTACTCGATTCACGTGAGTGTTAAGCCTACTATGAAAACACGGAAATAGGACTTCTTCGAGTGCTTTAGGGATGTGAGGTTTTTTAAAAACGGGTTTTAGGTTTATCGGTGACGCTGAGATCAACATAAAAACGTTAGCTTTATGGTTTGTTTACATCAGGGAGGAGAGTATGATCAAGGCTGTATTCTTTTAAGTTTTCGATTATTTTAGTCGTTTAAATCTATAGTAATACGCCAGCTTTAATGAAAAAAAAATCAAAAACTATTTGTATAATGAGTTGCAATAGAAAGTCGAGAAACAAAGAGTATCATTGTTTTGTTCCTGGCTACAGATCGAACAGTAAGAAACTCGTTGTTTTCTGTGCCAAAAAATGCAGAAGTTCTTGAAACTTGGATGAAGGCAATCTTGTGAAGTGCACTTTGAAGAGGATTTTATTGAGAGCCATTATAAATGCATAATTAACAATGAAGTTTTAATGCCTAGAGGTAAGACTGTTATAAACAGAGTCAATTCCAACCAAATTCCCTGACTTTCCCCATTATTTATCAAAGAAAGTTCCTGTAAAACGTAAAACAAAAAATGCGGTAGAAGGAGGAGAAAAATCTTGAAGATTAGTGAACCAGAAATTGATTTTAACGCTTAGAACATCACAGAAGAAAATAATATCGAGGACATTTACAACATAGCTTTGCCTTCAAAATGTGGATCAAAGTTACGAGAAAAATCCAAATGTCATAAGTTTCTGTTCATGGAGAGAGGCGCACCTGGGCGCATTCATCAAGAACGCTGCTGCCCTAGCAGCAACCACCACCAAGGAAGCAAAGATGCTCGCATTGTTCCAAATGCTTGCTCCCTAGATGACTATCTCAGTCTTATCTTACATCATGGCAAACAAGTTTCATCTGGCTCTCAAACGTTTCCTACCGGAGGTAGAGTGCTCTTCGGGCACAGATCCTCTTTCTACATAATGGATCTAGAAGCTTTAGCAATATTTCTAAAGCTTCTGTACGAATTAATAATTGTTTTTTTTAATATATAAAAGTAGAAAATACATAACTATCTAAAACATGAAATTTAATCAAATTACATGTAAAAAATAGTTTAATTGAAGTTTGTGCATAAGATTTACAGATTTTGTCAAGAATTTAACAGTTTTTCTACACTTTAATTATATGAAATAAAACCTATACCCAATGGAGGTAGGTAAACATATTTTTTATTCAATTCTACCTACAGTAATTTTTCGTCTTTTAATGGTATCGACCATCCCTATATAAATACATCCAGAGATGTTGTGTAGTTAACTTTAAACAATCTGGGAAAAATATGTGCTATGTATCAGATATTTAATATATGAATAATAATACGTAAAATTTTTTTAATTTGACTCTGAAGCAGTACAGAAAAAGAAGAGCTATGTCGTAATGTAGGGTTTTATATAGCTGTCTTAATTACTAGTTTTTAAAATTACAATAGTACTAATACAATATTTCTTGATTAATTTTGATTTATTTAACCTATTGTTAATTGTTTTACAACATCGCATATTGACATTGGCTGACATAAAAATGACACCCTTGCGAATATTGTACAACATCGGTTTACGACATTGATCAACATTAGTCGTACCACATTCATGGGCGTTCTTTTACAGTATGTACTTCTCAATTATACATATGTACTTCGCATAACTTTTTAACTCATCTGTTTGTTGAGTAGAAAAAAAATTATTTACAAAAGTAATTTTCTTTATATTTTTCTAATTAACAAAATTTGTGTTAATTAGAAATATATAAAGAAAATTACCTTTGTAAATATTTTTTTTATTTATATTTTTCTAATTAACAAAATTTTTGTTAATTAGAAAAATATAAAGAAAATTACCTTTGTAAATAATTTTTTTCTACTCAACAAACATATGAGTTAAAAAGTTATGCGAAGGAAATGGAAAAATGCATAATTGAGAAGTACTGTAAAAGAACGACCATGAATGTGGTACGACTAATGTTGATCAAAGTCGTAAACCGATGTTGTGCAATATTCGCAAGGGTGTCATTTTTATGTCGGCCAAATGTCAATATGCGATGTTGATCAATGTCGTAAACCGATGTAGTACAATATCCGCAAGGGTGTAATTTTTATGTCGGCCAATGTCGATATGCGATATTGTACGGCGTTGATAAATGTTGGTCAATGTCGTAAACCGACGTCGTACAATATTTGCTAGGGGGGTCCATTTTTATGTCGGCCAATGTCAATATGCGATGTTGATCAATGTCGTAAACCGATGTAGTACAATATCCGGAAGGGTGTCATTTTTATGTCGGCCAATGTCGATATGCGATATTGTACAACGTTGATAAATGTTGGCCAATGTCGTAAAACGACGTCGTACATAATTTGCTAGGGGGGTCCATTTTTATGTCGGTCAATGTCAATATGCGATGTTGATCAATGTCGTAAACCGATGTAGTACAATATCGGCAAGGGTGTCATTTTTATGTCGGCCAATGTCGATATGCGACATTGTATGACGTTGATAAATGTTGGCCAATGTCGTAAAACGACGTCGTACAATATTTGCTAGGGGGGTCCATTTCGACGTCGGCCAATATTGTCACCAATGTCGGCCAATATTTTTTTTTAATATTGGCCGACGTTGGTGTGCTACCTGGGTAGAATAAGAGTTGTTTTATACAATATATTTCAAATTTACTTTAGTAAAGAGTATCCTCACTCTAGTAGACAGAATGGCAAAAGCTCTTTTCCAAAAAAAAGTAGAAGAAAAAGAGCTTTAAAGAGCAGAAAAGTAGCTTTTTCCAATCATCTTGACCCCAAGATAACCGTTTTTTACCCCATTGAACTCTGGCAGCCTTTTGCTTGGATTATAATAATAGCTTTACCTTAGGTACACGTGATCTAAAACCTAAGTTGTGAATCGTCGTAATGTTGTAGATTTAGAGACATTTATACCCTTTTCTTTCAATTTTCTTTGCAAATATCTCACACTTCGAAAGCGATGTTTCTTTTTCCATTGCCTTTCATCTCTTGTCAAAGTTACTGGCAGAACTAGACAAAATGGCACAAGTTCCACAGAAATGGAAAAGTGACGATTGTTTAATCAATGAAGAATGCGGAATTACCGAAACCCCCAATGAAATCTGGGAATGAAAGCAGGAATAACTCTACGTCACGTGAAACAAGCCAATTTTATTTTCCCTTTTTTTTAAATGTATTTATTGTTTGCCAGTTACCATTGATTTACAAAACATTTAGTCCACATGTCTTGCTTATTCTTAAGTTAAACATACAGGGTGATTATAAAGAAACTTTGCGCTTCTAGAGTCCGTTCCATGTTAACCGATCGAGATGTGATTTCAAAACTAGTTATTTGGAGATATGCGCTCAAGATTCTGTGAATTTCATCACAGTGGTGCTCACGGTTACGGTTATAGTTACAGAAATCGAAATTTGAATGACAACGCCCATTTTTTCCGTCTCAAAAAGTTTC
>JAFNEN010002967.1:0-12860 GCA_019343175.1 Oedothorax gibbosus
AATAAGTGCGAGCTTAACTTAGTGAGAAAAAGAAACCTCAAGCTGATGATTCCAAATGAAATCATTGGGGGGTGAAAGGGTCTAAACCATGAGTTCCCCTAATTGTTTTGAGCAGTGTATTTGCATCAGGTCTGCTTGGCGAAGATAGCGAGTCATCGCCGCCTAAACTGGTGTGAAGAAACCAGTTTTGCCTTGGGTCTTATCACGCGGCGCACGGGTTTACTATCCCCATGATCGAGACTAGTTTGACTCCTCAACCACAGAAGAAAAAGCAAGGGAGAAACCGGTTTCCTATCGCCACTACTCTCCAAGCAGACCTCAATACGGACAGATTCTCAATCGATGAAGGGGTTTTCTATCTGAACTCTTCATATTTTTCGAACGCTCACACATGTTTTATTCTATTCTAAACATATTATGACTGGGTTAAAATATTGTCGCACTAGAGCTACGCGATTTCTATTGGCGACGGGAGCCGCAATTTGGAACCACAGTCAAGTGACGAGCCGTTCGCCATGTAAGCACCTAACACAATTTTGTAGGAGCGACGTACGCAGCTTCATGATTTTTTCGCATATTTAACGACGTGCACTCCCTCTAGGTTTCATATTATTTGTCGGACTTTTTGGCTTCACAGACCGTACGTCGGCAGTTATTTTGGCAATGCACTGCACCCGTGTACACATTCATTTTTCAGTTATCGCTATGTAAACTCTTACAAAAAAAAATTAATGTAAAACGTTATGGTATATTCTGTTGAAACATTTGCCTTACATATATAAAGTAAGTCATTATTTTAAAAAAGCTAATTACATAATAAATTGATCAAAAACAGTTTACTGCTATTACATATGAAGATTCGAGGGGAAGAACCCCTTGATTAATTAAGAATCTTCCCGTATTCTGGTCTGCTTGGCGGACATTGGCGACAGAAAACGGGTTTCTCTCTTGGTTCTTCACTCGCGGTACCAACGTGGGACTCGTGTCTCGCGTGAATCAGGGTTGCCGCGAGAGAAGAACCAAGTGAGGAACCGGTTTCCTTACACCAGATTAGGCGATGACTCGATATCGTCACCAAAAAGGCCAGATGCAGACAGATTCCTATACAATGAAGGGGTTTTCCCCTGTACTCTTCATAAATATATGATTGGTTTCTTGTTAGGGGTGACTACTTTACAATTCAGAGCATTGAGACAAAAAAAAAACCCGCAATGAGTTATAGAAGGGCCCAGTGCTTCACATTACCATGCCGCAGGTCCGGGGATCGAATCCCGGATTGGGCGAGGTTGATTCATCCTTTCATCCCTTTAGTGGATCGATAAAATGAGGACCAAACATGCTTGGGAACTAAACACTGGGGGTTCCACGTGAGGTTGACCACCTAACCGGGACATATGCCTAGCACCCAAGAGCCCTTGGTCACGTAAGCTGAAATGGGCACGGCAGGCCTTTTGTCCCACTAATGGGCTGTTGCGCCGAGGAGTTTAATGAATTATAGAATTTGCCTTAATGAATTTCATGAGAAAAGCAGCACAGTTACACTTTTATTTTAAACAACTTAGTTACATTTTTATTTTAAACAACTTAGTTACATATTTATTTTAAACAACTTAGTTGCATATTTATTTTAAACAACTTAGTTACATTTTTTAAGTAATTTTAATTTTTTTGTAATTCATTGTAAATTACTTTTTAGCCAAAAAGTCATCTGTTGATTGGTCTGATATGCGACAACGGATGCGCGACAGAAGAAATGCTGCTTCAAAGGCATGTACTTGCTGCACGGTTTTCGCAAATGCTGCTTCAAAGGCATGTACTTGCTGCACGTTTTTCGCATCCTCAGTGTGTAAGTACAAAAAATCGTAATTAAATAGTAGTCAATTGTAGTTTTTATCAATATGCATACATATATTTTTTTAACATGAAAAAAAATCTAAGCTCTGTAATATGTTATAACTAAATTTGGCTCACATAAAATGCAAGTCCATACAACTGAAGAGCTTAGTGGAAGAACGAAATGGCATTTTTGAAAAAAATGAGATTTTTGTGTCAATGAACATTCCCTTTTTTCATAAACTTTTAAGTTAGTATTTTTTTACCTCTTATAGGTACCTCTTTTAACGTATCTAAGAGCAATCGAAAAACTTTAAACCTCATTTTCTCGTTTTTATCTTTTTGTCACTTCACATGTTCTTCCATTAAGCTCTTCAATGTGAATGTTTCAGATGCTGTAACTCTCTTGTTTTGTTTTTTCATCGTACTGCGATTTCATTGTTGCTTCGGTTTTACTCTCAAAATGACCGATATTGATGAAAAGAAACTTTTCTTTCTATGCAAGCTTTCATTTACAAATGTTTTGAACAACCAACAGAACAGCAGGAATTTGTCATTAAAAGAAATTAATAAGTTAAATATTCTAAGAAAACTCATTTTGGCATACAAAAAGAAGTAATTCCAGGCAACAAATGAAAACAAACCGTTGGAGCTGTTGCCACCCACGACGTGAAACAACCCCATTTTTAACTTTGCTTCAAAGCCGATTTTCGGCTGAAAACTACTTTCACTTAAATGCATATAACTCTGTTGATTTTATAGATATCAAAACAAAATAAAAAAGAACATTATCAGAACAATGCTATAAATAGTTTGTCAACACATATTATTACCAAAGTAGTGAGGAGGGAGGAGATAAAAAATTCCAACTGAAAAATTTAAATTTGGAAAAAAGAAGAGAGACTCATCTTAAATATTTTTTCCCTGTATACACAAGTTATAGGACTACTTGCTGCAGAAGTTTAAAGCTTGAAGAATTAGTCTATTTTTTCAAAACAGCTTAAAATCGTATTTTCGCAATTTTTCAGGTAGAATATCTCGAAAGGGACTGAATGAAAAAATTTGAAATTAATACAGGTAGTACCTCTTTATGACATAAACAAGTGACAAAAATTTTGTATTGTATTTTGAACTGGTTCCAGAGAAACAGGGCATCAAAGTTGGGCAAAACTGTACAACAGACCCCTCAAACTGTAACAGTTTTCACTGGTAAAATTCCATGAATTGAATATGAATATTTAACTGAAATATTAAACGAAATGTTCTAATCATTTAATAAATTTAATTTAGGCAAGACAAATTTAAACTTAGGAAAAATGTTTTTTTTTTGTAAATTTGTATTGCCTAATTTAAATTTATTAAATGATTAGAACATTTCGTTTAATATTTCAGTTAAATATTCATATTCAATTCATGGAATTTTACCATTGAAAACTGTTACATTTTGAGGGGTCTGTTGTACAGTTTTAGCCCAACTTTGATGCACTGTATCTCTGGAACTAGTTCAAAATACAATACAAAATTTTTATCACTTGTTTATGTCATAAAGAAGTACTACCTTCATTAATTTCAAATTTTTTCACTCAGTCCCTTTTGAGAGATCTACTTTAAAAATTTGGAAAACACGATTTTGAGCAGTTTTGAAAAAATGTACAAAAATAAAGACAAATTCTTCAAGCTTTAAACTTCTACAGCAAGTAGTCCTATAACTTGTCTATACAGGGAAAAAATATTTAAGGTGAGTCTCTCTTCCTTTTACCACATTTTCATCTCTAAATCTCCTGTTTTAAGCCAATTTAAATTTTTCAGTTGGAATATTTTTATCTCCTCCTTCCACACTACTTTAGTAATAATATGAGTTTACAAACTACTTATAACATTGTTTTGGTAATATTCTTTTTTTATTTTGTCTTTATATCTATAAAATCAACATAGTTATATGCATTTAAGTGAAAGTAGTTATCAGTCAATACCTACTATCGCATGTCAATACCTACTTTTTCATTTTTTTTAATTCTTTCGAATTAAAAAAAGAAAAGTAGGTTAAAAAATGGCGGATTCTATCAAGCCGGCATTGAGTAGTGAGTAAAGCGTTTTTAACCCTTTCAGTCCCAATGACAATTTGACATCATCAGATGGTTGATATGACATTTGATGGTTGATTATATATTTATGAAGAAAGATGCATAGAGAATTCTAACTTGGCATAAAAAATATGCAAAGTTTCGCTTTTATTTTTAAAGCATCATTTAGAAATTTTGTTCTGATCGTCTATAGCCATTTATGATATCAAAAAGCACATCATTCTATTCTTCAAACTTTTTTATATTAGAAAATATTTTTTATTAATCCCAATAGATGTCAGCGATATTATTTTTTTAAATTATGATCAGAAACACAAAGATGCCAAATGGCATCACTGGGACTGAAAGGGTTAAATCAAAGGATTGTAAGGTCGAATCTGGCTTTCCCTAGTAGCAATTTTTCATCGACCGATAATCGAATTTTCATCGTTCACCGGTGAGCCGATGAGAATTCGAATATCGGATTTTCGTTGAAAATTGCCCGATTGCTCGATAACTGCTCGGTTCTGTCCGCTCGATCGAGCAGCCTAGGATGAGTTTTTCCGATGAGATTCCGATCAAAAGTCAAGAAGAAATTGATAAGAATCCGATGAGTAGTAATCGAAATCTCATCGTCCGATGGAATTTCGAACACTTTCCGATAAAATTCCGAACAGTTTACGACATGTTAGTACAAAAGGTTTAAACGAGATGGGGCCACTATTTTTTTCTGTTAGGCAGGTAATATATCGAATTTTAGGAGGAGGAGGACAGAACTAACAATCTCGGGATCCGCGCTCTTGACTTGCAACGAGGCGTTAGTCCACTCGGCTATGGAGGCTTGCAGGGAAATTGCGTTTAAATAAAGAGCTCAAAAGGTTGATCGTTAAAGAAGTTTTATGTTATTGATTAAGAAATTTTAATTTTGATTTTTCTTTTGCAAGTTACAAATTCTTTTTAAATATTAATTTAAGTTAACAATACTAATAGAAATACGTTTAATTTAAAAATAACTCTTGGTAACTTACGTATTGAAAAGTTGTTTGGTTCATAATATTTATTCAAAAATCTATTTTCTTTAAGTTAAGTTTTTCAAAAATTAATCAAGGCCAAAAAGTTAAAAATTAATTTCCAAGTAAATAAAAGAAATAAGTTATCATACAGTAAAAATATTTATCTTCGCAAGCAATTAAAAATGTTGTGTGTAAGTAAATAAAAAATAACTATTACCAGTTTGAACATAATAGCTTTCGGATATGAAGTTTTCGAAATAATTTAACGCAATTTGTATGTACTAAAATAAAAAAACCCCACATTTTTCGGTTTCTTATCGTTGCGATATCGATTCGTCATAATTTTCCGATGAAACGTACATTGATTGAATTTTCACCTTTGACCGATATCGAATCGCTGACTTTTATCGATAGAATTTCGTTCACCGATTGCCGATATCGCCTCGTGCACTTTCGGAATACGGATGCGATCACCGGTGAGTTTTCGTTGAATCCGATGAACGATCGATGATCGATCGAGTAAATTTTGAGAAACAATGCTACTAGGGTTAGGACTAACTTTGACTTGGATATGGAATTTTTAAATACAGTCGAACCTCGTTAACGCGAACTCGCTTAACACGAAATTTCGCTTTAGATGAACCGAAAGCTTTTTTTCGGCCTAAACAACCCTTAACGCGAAATCGCTTTAGGAGAAATCCCGCTTAACCCGAACAAAAAATTCCGAATTTGACTTATTTTTTCTTATTAATTCAAAGTTTCGAAGAACAAATTAAACAAAACATGATAAAAAAAGCGACAAATGAACATTATAAAAACAAATTTTACTTCTTTTACTTCTGAGGTACTACTCCAAATGAACTTTATTAATTAAATTATTATTATTTTATTCATGTAAGTGTATATATTACTTTATGAAATTAAAAAACATAACATCTAAAAATTGTTCTAGACTATTCACTCGTTCAATGTAGAAAAAATTCCTGACGGTTAACATGAAATTCGGTTAACACGAAATGTTTAGGTGTTCCCTTCGAGTTCACCTTAACGGGGTTTGACTGTATATCCAAAAAAACTGAAACATATCGCGATACAATTTTACTTGTATGCATATAATGTTATTGTACTTCGATTAGTAGTGACATGCCATTATAAATTTGAATTATTAATTTTATTCATGTAAGTGTATGTATTACTTTATAAAATTAAAAAACATAACATCTAAAAATTGTTCTAGACTATTCATTCGTTCAATGTAGAAAAAATTTCTGACGGTTAACATGATATTCGGTTAACGCGAAATGTTTAGGTGTTCCATTCGAGTTCACGTTAACGGGGTTTGACTGTATATCCAAAAAAACTGAAACATATCGCGATACAATTTTACTTGTATGCATTTAATGTTATTGTACTTCGATTAGTAGTGACATGCCATTATAAATTTGGAGGCATCTGGGGCAACTTTTTTTTACCTCGTTTTTGTAAAGTAAAATTACTCTTTTAAGTTTACACAGCTCAGTTTAAAACTACTCAGTAAAGTAAAATTAGAAACAGCACTAGCTGCCATAACTTTTACGGAGTAACGTTTCATCAAATGTTTTACAGTGTGCTAATAACATAATTCTCTTTTATAGTTCTATGTTTTTTTTACGTTGCTGTAATATATGGTGTGAGCATAGCTATGGTAGTGATAGGTAAGCTATTGTCTTTTATGTACTAATGCATTTAAAATGAATGAAATTAAATATTAAATTTAAGAATTACACTGCTCAAAAAATTAAGGGAGTGCATGGTTTAAACCCTTTCACCTCTAATGATTCCTTTTGAAATCATCAGCTTGTGATTTTTTTCTCATTAAACGTTAAGCTCGAACTAATTTAACGTTAGATGGAAGAATAATGACTTTTAAAGAACTTAATAATGTTTGTTTTAATTAAATGAAAATATGAAAAACTTAATTCACTCTGGAACAATTTTATTAAATAAATTGACTCTAAATTCTTCATGCTTGCATTTTTAAATGTTTAAAAATTGATTTTAACCATTTTTAACGAATAAACTTTTGAAAAAATTATTGCTAAAATTTATGATTCCAATTTTTCCCCATTATACTTTAGTTAAAATAAAATTCCCCCTGTTTTTTACCATTTCATTCTAGATGCATAATGAATCTATTTCACAAATTTTAGATTTTCAGAATACAAAATAAAAAGTTGTAATTGAAAGGGTTAACGGGGGGGTTAAGTGCTCCCCTAATTGTTTTGAGCAGTGTATTTGAAGAGCTCAAGTGCAAAACAAGTTAAATCACTTTTTGGAAAAAATTGAGTTGGTTAGCTTTTCATACAGGTATTGTAGGAAGGGATCCACCAACATTTTGATATGCACAAAAAAAGTTAAATCGTTCCTTGCGCAAGCAAAGCAAAACAATTGTTTTGTGCACATCAAGTTAAATCGTGTGCGGTGTTTCGTGCAAACCAAGTTTAATCATACAACCAATCGTCGTGCGAGAAACCAGCTTGTGTTGGTGCAAGCGCATGCGCACTGTTGGCGGATGCTGTTCAGTTCAACTCGATAATGCCCGACTTTCTGGGCGGTATTTATTTCATAGTCTGGAATGGTTTTAGTGCTTCAAACTCAAATTTTAGTTTTATTTTTAAATTTTGAAAACAAAATAGTAATTGATGTAAAGGGTTCATTTCCCTTAAACAATGCTAAAAATTATTTTGAAGTTATTTCAATCGGCATAAAAATTCACTATATAAATTGGAAATATAGTATTGTATTAAAGTATTTGTCAAGCCAAATTACTAATATTAGAGTAATGGGAAGAAAAAATATGATATTTGCTTTAGAGCTCTAAAAGGAAAAGTTTATTTAAAATAATAATTGAACCAACAGAAAAAGCATTTTTTTATCACATTTAATACTTTACCTAATACCAGATTACAAATTCCAACGATTGCAAATTCCACTAAATTTTTATTGCAGTGTACGCTTGAAGATATTGAAAATCCGACAGACGATATTGAAGAAGGTTACCAGAACTGTGGGTGTTGCGACCCCGAGCCTTTAACAAAGTTTGTCTAGACTGCCATTCAATGTACAGCTATGGACAAAAAAAAGTATCCACTATGATTATTTCGGCCGTTAGTCAACCTATAGAATCGGACCTTTTTGACTTTGTAAACAAATAACATTCTGAGTTAATTGCAAGAAACAAAATTTGCATAAGGGGCCTTCTTCATATTAAAAATGTTACCAACCTAAAAATTTTCAATAGCAACACCCCTTTTTAGTCCATTTTTCAAATCTATGACATATTTTAACACGAAATACCAAGTTTTGTTAGTTTTTGAGCATTATTAGTGGAGTTAGAGACAAGCAAAGTTTAGGGGCCGTAATGTTAAATGAGTTGCACATAAAAAACTATCCCACTCTATAAATAATACAAATAATGAAACGAATTTTTTACTGAATAATAATTATAATAACCCAAACAAAATGCATACACTATTGGGGTATTTAAAACAAATTTTATATTTTTAAATAATTATTATTAATTTTTTAAAAAAATTATGAATCGAAACCCCTTAATATTTTTATAGAAATGAATTTAAGACATGAAGTTTAAGCGAAATCCCAATTTTTAAAATTGATTATCCATAATTTGCTGAGTAAATCACAAAATACATTTTAATTACCCTTTAGGGGACTGTTTATAAGATTACAATATGTGAACTTGTTAAACAAATACGGCCTTGCAAAAGGAAGAAAACATTAAACCAACGACCTTGAAAATTCTGATGTACACACAACAGGCGCCTTTAAGGTTGATTAATGATAGTTCATTTGATTTTGGCTTAAATAACGTTCCACTAAAGCTACACAAGGGCTATTAAATATTGATATATATACAACTGCCGGAAAAGCTCTGAGTGAACATAAGTTAAATCTGTATTTGGTTTAGTTTAGTTTGAATTATCGTCGCACTAGAGCTACACGAGGGCTATTGGCGACGGGCGTCGTATTTTAGAAGCACAGTCAAGTGACGAGCCGACATCTGAGTAGGCACACAACGCAACCGTTGAGGGCGACATCGTACGCAGCGTTAGGACTTTGTAGGATGTTTAACGTGCACTCCCTCCACACGGGGTATTATTGGCTCCCTCCACGGGACATTTTTGGCTGCACGGGCCGTTTATAGGTCGGCAGTTATTTTGGCGATGCCCCAGACCCGAACCTGGGACCTTCCGCATGCTAGGCGAATGCCTAACCGACTGGGCTCCCCAGCCCCAAAATTTGTATTTGGAATAAGTAACGTTAACCAAAGTATTTATTATATTTTAAGCAAAATATAAACCATCGAATTATAAGCTTAATGTCTATCACTTTCATAGTCATCTCTAGAATAGCTACGTTTAAATTGATTACTTTTTAATAGTAGTAGGCCTTCTAAAATTTCGTCTATTATTATTATTATTCGTTTTTATTTATTCTTTTTACTCTTTACTCGTAAATATTGTTTTAAAATCAATAAAAATATTTGTTCAACTAGCTCTGCTTTATTCATCTTTTATTTAAACATGGAAGCGATGCGCGGTATTTTTAAGAAAAATTTACTGGACAACTTTTAAGAAATAAAATCCTAGTTTTACGAAATTAAATATTAAAAATGTACGTTTTGTATTTACATTAGATTTTTGCTTATGAATTATAAATGATAATGTATTTGAGCCTGTATCCGAAAAAAAGATATTCTATTCATCTTTTAAAATGTTTTTATTAAATTTCAATGCATGCATCTCCAATTAATTTTTTTTAATATGGCTGCAGTATTGGCGGTCAAGCCTTTGCATACTCGGCATGTTCCACAGAACTGAGAGCCATTTTTAAAAATAATATTTTTTCAGTGTCTTGTGTTAAAGTCAATTTATTTCGTATATTTAAACAAATGTTTATAATTTTTATTTTTTAGTAAGAAAGTATATTAGTTATTTATCGTAACATAGGATTGCTTAAAAATGAACTCGCAATAAATTGAATATTTTCTAAATAGGGCGTGTATGCGCACGCGCTATTTTTTTCTTTTTTAAATCACTTATACATTTTTAAACTTCATCATCGAACGTTTTTTAATGGAGGATTATGGTAAGAATCTTTGTAATTAACCCAACTTTAAAAGGCGAACTCTTGAATATAATTATGCGGATGCAATGCTTTTTTTAAAAATAATAATCAACTATGGTAAGTGCTTAGAATATTTTTAAAAACATAACTATAGGCTTGTGTTGCATTGCCATGCTTTATTTTTTTTAAAATTACAAAATGAAAATTTTTATTTTACAGTAACAAACGATTTTTCGCATTTCAAACTATTATCGCCTGCCCGTCTATTTTTAACGCGCTGGAAGTGTTTAAAAAATATTCCATCGTCATGAAAATATTATAAAATACTATGCAGTTAGATATAAAAATCTTTGAATCCAATTCATAAAATAAAATCTGTTAATAACTAGTAAAATAATTGAAAAATACATACAATAATAATTTATTTACTTTTTTAAAGATAATTTATAGTTTATTCTGTCATTCTTAATTCCAAAATTCAAATTAATATTTTTATTTTTGATTATAATTAAAGTAGGTTTGAATTTTTAATAAATTATGGAACAGAAAACATTCTTTAAAAAAACTAAATCTCACGTCCGTCTCTCTCAAATATGTAAACTAATACTTAACTACAACTTTCAGCATGCCAACGAATGGTTAATATTCAATAATAAATTTAAAAAAAAATTGTATCTTTTATAAACAAGTTTACAAAAAAACATATATCTAAACTTAAAACATATCGTGGTTCTCATAAAAAATAAATATTGTTGTCTCATGACTCAATGGCGCCCAGTATAGAAATCCTTGACATACACAAAAAAATTTAAAATATAAACTTTAATAAATAAACTTAAAATGTTAACTATACAGTTGAAGTAAACTTGCAAAAAGGGGAAAAAATTAGACTTCATCACCATTAACTTTTGATCCCTTGCAGGGCTCCTCAACATATTCTACCTAATATTTCAATATTTCGCTTTTCCCCTCGGACAATTCTACAGACTACGCTTGTCATTTTAGCGATGGTCCCCCAAAGGACATCAAGTGATTCGATTGAATAACTCGTTAAATCTTCTTCCAATTGTAACAAAAACATAGATTGAGGGGTTTTCGAGGGTGCTTAACATTTCTAAATTATTAAATTCGGGTGTTACTATTGGAAATTTCAAAGTTGATAACATTTTTAATATGAAGACGGCCCCTTATGAAAATTTTGTTTCATGCAATTAACTTAGAATGTTATTTGTTTGCAAAGTCAAAAAGGTCCGATTCTATAGGATGACTAACGGCCGAAATAATCATGGTGGATACTTTTTTTTGTCCACAGCTGTACCTATCATGTGCCCAGGCATGAGAGTAATAGTTTGATTTCGCTCAATTGATTTTTAATCATAGATATCATAATTAAAGTATTAGATTGGCTGATCACGTGACCTCCAATGCTAACGACGGAACGCGCATGGATGCTTTTTTGGTGGGCATTGGCCAGTGTTGCTGCCACTTTAAGGAGAAAATACTACGAAAAAATACCATTTAATTCTAAATTTACAAAAAAATACTAGAAAAGGATTTAGTCACTAAAAATATTCAAAAATGCAGCTAATATTTTTACGATATTTTTTTGTAATTTTAGAATAATTCTAAAATAAATTCTAAAATTAAGTTAAAAGTTTAATTATAAAGTTTAAAGAGCATATTAGTATTTTAGAATAATTCTAAAATTACAAAAAAATATCGTAAAAATATTAGCTGCATTTTAGAATATTTTTAAGTGACTTTAAATCCTTTTCTAGTATTTTTTTTTGTAAATTTAGAATTAAATGGTATTTTTTCGTAGTATTTTTCTCCTTAAAGTGGCAGCAACACTGGTCATTATGCCCACCAAAAAAGCCTCCATGCGCATCCCGTCGTTAGCATTGGAGGTCACGTGAACAGCCAATCTAATAATTTAATTATGATATCTATGTTTTTAATATTTTCTGTAGGCCTAATAAAAAGGAAGAAAAAAATTATTATAGGAATGTTTCCTGCAGCACAAGTTAAATCAGAGTGTTGCCGTTTTGTACAAAACAAGTTAAATCCTTTATTTTGTGCAAATCAAGTTAAATCCCATGTTCTATTGACTATATCTCGACAAAAATGTAGTATATTGAAGTCCGAAAAATTTGTGAAACTCTAGCCTTGATCCCCAATACAACATGGGAAGTTACAGGTTTGCAACTTTGTGGGTTATGCCAGGAAGGACTAATGCCATTTTACTAGGTTTGGGTTTTAGATGATATAACTTGTTTTGCACTTAAGCTCTTCATTTAACCTCAAAGAAAAGCATTGAAATGGTGATTTAACGATTGAATCGCCAAATATCCTCCTGACACCTGACGTGCATGAATGTTTCGTTTTAAGTTCCTGTCTTTTAAATCTTAGTTACTAAGATGGTTCGATAGAAAAGGACATGAAAATCCTTTTTGTTTCCAGACCGGCCATGGCACACTTTGAGCCCTTTGCACACGTTTGTTAACCCTTTCAGTTCCAACTTCCTTCTTATTTTTTATTGGAAAAATCTAAAAATTTGTGAAATAGATCCATTATACATCCAGAATGAAATGGTAAAAAACAGGGGAAATAAATCTGAATTTTTTAAAACTAAAATTTAAGGGGGAAAAATTGGAACCATAACTTTTCAATAAATTATACCAATAATTTTTTCAAAACTTTATTTGTTAAAAAAAGTTTAAATTTTTAAACATCTAAGAATGCAAGCTCGAAGAATTTAGGGTCAATTTATTTCATAAATTTTTTTGGAGTAATTTTATTTTACCATATGTTTATCATATTTTCA
>JAFNEN010002968.1:0-12098 GCA_019343175.1 Oedothorax gibbosus
GGTTTTCCATTTTTGTAGTAAGCAACAACCCATGCCATCTTTAGATGCATCACATTGCAAAACTATTTCTATGTTGCCATCAAAATTATCCAAAACAGGAGCATTAGTAATTTTACATTTTAACTCATTTAATGCACTGGTATGCTTAGGCATCCATTGAAACTCAACATTATGTTTAAGTAATTCATATAACGGAGCACTAATACTACTCATATTTGGGACAAACTTTCTTAGATTCCAGCTTATCAATATCTATTATTGTTTAAATTGAAAATCGTGTGGTGTTTCATACCTCTAGTTTTTTATTTAATGTGTTTACTTAAAAAGCAAATTTAATCTTCTCGAAAATTCCTTTCACTTTAAGCCTTGTTATTATTATAGATTAAGTTTCCTATGAATTTTAAACCTTTATTGTGACAAATGAAGTCTTCAATAAGTTATGGTGATATGATGTGTGTCGTAAAAAGGATTTTTTTTACGAAAGGCTATATTTGGTGCCTTTCTCACTGTTTAATATTTCGTTTAACTGTTAGAATATTGCTAATAAAAATTGTTTTGAGAAGAGTTTGAGTTGATTCATTTAACAGCTACACATATGCCTTTTTAAATCTTGCATAAGTCTAGAGCCATGTATGCTGTTATGTATTTCTAAACCTTGATATGCAACTCAGAAGCATTTTTTAAAATTATCTTTACTTAAAGTGCTGAAAAGTAACTTTTCTTCCTCCAAAATTTGAGATTTTCACACGAATTTGTGTCATGCTTTGTAGCTTACAATTGACAACATGAAACACATTAGGGAACCATTTTATAGAAAAAACTGTTTCGACAAATTTTATAAATACACAGCATTGAAAAATACACTGGAAAAACTAAAAAAAGTCAAAAAACCAAAACAATGTAATTTCAGTTGAGAAAAGGTTAATTTATTGCTTTCCTGTTAAACTTTTTTTAATAGATAGGGAAATTATTTTTTAAATGTGTATTTTACATTAAAAAATAACACAGACATTTTCAGTGCAAAAGCGAATATTTATTCTTTTCAAATTAAAGACTGATTTTATTATTGGCACCCATTTTATAGAGGAAACTAGTTTCTACAATGCTTAAATACTGCATCATTGAAAAATACACTGTAAATGAGTAAAGGGTCAAAACTAAAGCAATGTAATTTCGGTAGGGAAAAGATAATTTTCTGGTTTTTGTGTTGGCTAATTCCATGTAACTGTACTGTAAGTCACAATTTAAAAAGAGATTACAAGCTTTTAAAATTCAATTCTTTGAAAAAAACAATCAAATTAATTAAAACACATTACATTATTTAGTTTTAATAAGTGTTAATAAGCTATTCCGCTAATTTTTTTTCCATTTAATGTTAAAAGTTATAGTTATAATCACTTTTTACAAACGTGACTTACTCTACAGAAAGTATAATTCTGCATGGAATTAGCTTGTTAAACTTCCATGAGTTAATCAAAAATCTATCTTTGAAATGTAAATTTTACACAAATAAATAACACAGGCATCTTTAGTGCAAAAGCGAACATTTATTCATTTCAAATTAAAGGCTGATTTGATACAGCTCAGCAAAAAAGTTGTCCTTAGCCTTGTAGCTCCTCTAGCCACACCTGCAAGTACGGCGACGCCTTCCGACACATCGCCCACCAGGGAGGCCCCTTCGTCGACAGCTGCGTTGACAGAGGAATTGTCGGGGACATCCGCCATCGTCAGCTACTACGCCACCGTCGTCGATGGGTGCAGCTGAAAGTCAAGTCAACTCATTAACGACGATTGGATAGAAGATTTGCCAAGGCAAAATAAGCATCATTTATTTTCTTTCGAAAATTCAATAATTATTTGTTATCGTTTGTAACATAATTTATATTTCAAAGAATAAACATGTAATATTCCTCGCTTTTAAATAGAAGGAAAACATTTCATATCAATGTACAATCAAAGAATCTCTTTGTGAAATATATTTGACGTCATTTCAAACTGATTTATGGCACAAAAATAAATTTATTTTAATTTATTGTTTAAAAGAATTAAAGTTTCTCGAGCGATTGTTGCGAATGGCAATGATGATTTAATTCTAATAAAAATGGCTTCGTTTGCTTTTTAAATGAGCTTTAAATTTTGCAGTTTTTTTAAATAATCGAAGTACTTCGAATTCTAATTTATTTCTGAGATTTTCAATGTCTTCTAATTTCGATGCGCTGAATTTTTGACTTATCGCACTTGTCTGTAGCATTTGTAGTTTGGGATATGAAAGTGGGTGACAGACGGACAGACAGACGGACGGACAGACTGAACGATTATAATACTTTCCACTTCTAACGTTATAAACGTAGTGAGGAAGCTAAAAAATGAGTTATTAATGCATTTAGTCGGCAAAGAAGGTATTAATGGTATTCGCAAATGGGTCATTAATGGGTAAAAATGAAATATCAAGTTAATTTTTTTATTGTAGTTAGTTTAACCTCGCAAAATCCTACTCATATATTCTGTATGTAAGGGAGCCTGGGGAGCCATGGCCATAAGGGAGACTTGGTCCACCTATTAATTTTAGTATTTAAAAACATTTTAGCATTTTCTCAATTGAAGGTACTCAAAGCTACTGTTGTCAGCAGATAGCCACATTAGTTTTTTTGGCTACTTTTTTGCATTGAGGTGAAAATAAAAAAAAAGAAAGTATCTCACCCCAAAAAGTAAACATTTTAGACATAATTTGTAAGATTTTTTCAGAAAAACCAATCCAATTAAGTTTAAGTATATAGTATTTTTAAAATACTGTTATATTAAGGTTTTATTTTAGCTATAAAGTTTGTGCAATGCAGTAGGCTTCAAAGCACCATGTGTCATTCTTTACGAAATGTCTAGGTGGGGAGGGTTGGCCACTCTATGTAAAGGAGGGTTGGCCACTGGACCAAGGCTCCCTAAGTGAACTAGTTATGAAAATCAATACATAATCTTTATCAAATACACGGTTAATAATAACGTATGATTATAACTTTATGAAGGTAATAGATTGATTATTAGTATTTGTACTTGTTTAGAATAAAATGAAAACTTCAACTAAATCAAACTTATCATTTATGACCAAATATCTAACTTTTTCTGCAAAAACTATATAAGTTATTAATTCAAGTATAATAATACTTCATATTAATATTAAGATATCAAAAGATTTTTTCTTTATAGGGGGAGGGGGACGAACGAGTAGCTTTGAAAGTGCGCTTTGACTTTTACAGTTTGCGCCGTTAAAATAAAAAAAAAATTCAAACTGAAGCTTATATTCTTGTGCATTTTAATGTGTGTATAAACTGAATAAAATATATTTAACATAAATATAAAAAATTATTTGTTATGGACAATATTAGAATTTTTAAGTCTTACAATACTAGAAAAATGTATTAGAATTCCAGAGTGTTGAATTATAACATAATTTTTTTTTACATTTAATGCTTACAAAATTAATTTGAAATATTTATTATTTTGTCCTTTAAAATTAGGCATTTTTGCATGGGCCAAGTTTCTAAGTTTTAAAAAACAATATATTTTAAAAAGAAAAAATGCATTATTTATATTATCACTATTATATACGTGTTGCCAATAAAATTTCCTTTAATATGTGCTATTACACGAAACTTTTAGTGCAAAAATAAAATTTATAAAAATTAAATTCTGAAACTATGGCCAAGGCTCCCCAGTCTCCAGTACACTGAGTGGCCGAATTATTATGACCACCCCTCAATTCCAAATTTTTATGCCAATCCTTCTATTTGACCAACTCTTCATCTTAGCACTGCGTGAATTCTTCTTGGAATAGTTTCTATGAGATTTTTGGTAGGTGGTATGAGGAATCTAGACTATATTATATGAACTTCACGTTTCAATTCTTAAAGATTTGAAGGCACTGGATCCAGCTGCTTGATGGCTCGTTCGATTTCATCCCACAAATTCTCGTTTGGGATGGGGTCTGGTTACTGTGCAGGCCTACGAAGTAAGGTAAAGTTCCATCATGCCCTTTGAACCATTTGAGAGCATTGCGAGCTCTTTGACGGCAGAGTACACCAGTAAAATACCTGGGTGTGATTGATTTATGATAATACTTAAAAACCATCGGACATTCAGACATTGTTTAACGGAAATCAAAGGACAGAACAATGTCCAAGAAAACATACATATTTGCTAGAAGTTATTAGTTGAAAAAAGGGCTTAACAAATAAATATTTGAGGTTTTCTGCTGGGCAGCTGGATGTGTTTTTTTTACAACAATTCTATTTTGAACCTCAGCTTGTCAAGCTCTTCACCTACCTGTCACACCAAAAGTTTTTTTGCGACCATATACACTGTTAAAATGTTTGGTGCAAGATTGCACCGGAATCGAAGAACTTTTCAGCTGTAGCCACTTTTTCGAGTGTGAATTTACCAATTTTGCGGCAAAACCAAAACTTGGGTGTGCTGCAAAAAATAGTAAATTAACGCTACAAATAGTAGTACCAGCAGGAAAGTTCTATGATTCCGGTGAAACATTTTAACTTTGTATTTTCCACTAATGATGACTTGGTCTCGACCTAACTTTTAACCGAGTAACTAAGTTTGCATACAATGATCCTACAATTAACTGAATGGGTATAAAAAAACATTAAATAGTCAACACCAATTTCAAATCAGAAATATAAAAGCAACCCAGTACTTACGTCCGCAGTATCTCTCCGGGATGCAGATCCCGTACCAGTTCCTGTAGAACCCTGGGATGCAGTCGCAGCCCGGGGTGCAGTCGGTGACGCACACTGTCCTCTGGCCGCAAGTGTTGCACTCATTCACGCACTCCACCTCCACCTCGTTCCAGTTGCAGTACTGGCTGCTGGCCACTGGAAGGGAAAAACATTCAGCCAAATCAATAGAGCCCGCTTTAACCGTAACCGAGAAGGTAGGGTAACACAGTACCTCAAAAGTTCTTTAAAACGTTTATCTGTGTGTTTTTCCCTTTGTAATTTTTTCTATACAAGTTTTATATCAGGTAAAGAAATTATAAAATCATAGCAGTGGCAGTCAAAATTGTTCGTTAACCTCAAAAATTTTAGTACTTTTAAAATTTATCAAAAACTGTTGTATATGGATTGTATTAATTTTTACTCAAAGAATGTTTGCATGCTGTTGAAAAGTTATGGCAGAATATGCATCAATATCCTATTGTAAATTCACGCTGTAGCATATAATCAGCAAACATATAGTAGCAAATTTAGTGGAGTTAAATTTGTTGTATGTTCTAAAAACAGTTATGCGCAGGGTATGTAACAATAGTCTAGTATAAGTTCATAACTGGAAAGAAAAAGTTGTGGGATTGAGCCCAGTAATACATTAATTCATGACTTTGCTATATCTAAAATTGTGTTGAATTTAATGTTATTTTAAAAATATCTTAATTTGTGCAATGCAATATAAATTCTAAAAATGGATTTCTATTTATTATATAAGCTATGTAACGAGTCTTTTGAATCAACTGACGCCTCGTCCGACCGTTTCCAAAACCTTATCTTTATTACAGTTTAGCCTATTTAAGGTATTCTACAGCTATCTATGCCTAAAATTTCGAAAGTTTATTAATAAATCGTTTATAATATTACCAAATTTCGGAACCATAACCTCTAACAGAATAATTTATTCTACCAATAAAATATTATATGCTATGGATAAAATTTTTAACTATAAATATTTATCGTCATTCTAAACTAACTTATACCAATTTTTTTCATTTTTCTATAGATATTTTAAATAAATAAAGGATCTCGTGTAATGATAATTTAAAAGAATAAGAAAATGGTCTTTTATGCTTTTTGAATGGAAACTAAATTTGGCATTTTTAAAAAATAAAGTACTTTAAATTCGAATTTTTTTATAAGATTTTCACTGACTTACTGACTTCTAGTTGTGATGAGCTGAATATTTTGACGTATTACATTTGCATGTAGCATTAATAGTTTGGTCTATGAAATTGGGTGACCGCAGATGGACGGACACCTTTATAAAAGCTTCTACTATTTACGTTATAAAAGTAGTGTGGAAGCCAAAAGAGAAATGAAAATGCGATTTAACGTTCCTGGCTTTCAAGTATTTAAAACTATAAGTACTAGTATATTTTTATATATATACTCAAATAATTCAAAAACAACTCACCTGCAACCAGCAGGATACATGAAACGAGAAACAAACTTCTGTTGTACATAGTTTGGCTGGATCGTTGAAATGCGATGATTTTGGTGGTCCAATGCTGCTTATATATAGCAGCCAGAAATTTCACACAATGGGGTATTCATTTCCTAAATTTGCAATTCGGACACTTTCGTCGAGGACAAAACTCTGCATTTTTGTCATCTGTTGATTTTGTAATATTTTATGCTTAGTAGTTTCGTGATAATGAATTGATCCTTATGATCCTTACAATATATTATATCAAATGTAGTAAGAGAGAATTGAAAGTAATTAGTAAATCCGTTGCAGCGTAATTGGTCAAATGAACGATTTTTTTACTGAAAAATAAATTGTAAGGAAATTTGGTTTAGTTATTCAAATAGAGTATAAATTACGCATTTCAAACATTATGAGTCAATAAGTATTTAAAACTTTCAGAAAGCATTTACATATAAATTACATTTGGATGAATACTTGTGATTTTTTACAATGCATACTTAAAATTCTATAAAAGAAATATTTAATAATGCAACGAATTATTTGTGTGTCGAAAATGTCAATATTTTCTTTTCTCACATTTTTCAATTTCTTGGATTCATTGGCAAATTTTAAGAAAATCACTGTCAAAATGTGAAACTAAAACTCAAAGAAAATACTAAAAGAAAAAAAAATTGTGAAAGAACTAAACTATCTTACTTTTCTGTTACCCTAATACTCATAGAAATTCTAATAGTACAGACATTCAGACAAAAAGCATTAAAGGTAAAAAAAAAGCAACCTGGTTTCGTCTTCGTGTAAGATAGAGATCTGCGTTATACTCAATCAGATCTGCCAACTCAAACAAAAAGGCCAGAGAAGCTCTCTGCGATGTCACGCTATCCGTCCATTTCGGAGTTGCCGGCTGTTCCGAAAGGGAGGAACGAAACCTGTTCAGAACTTTAAAAATATAGTCGGCCGAGCTCGAATAGGCTACCTACTTTTTCTTCGGAAAAGTTGACAATCCGAACCATACGGATTGCATGACGTCCCGAAGAGCTTCTGTGGCATTAAAATTGAGTATAGCACGGCCGGGCGCGTTCTAGCCACGCTATTGTAATTGACGGCGTTAATAATGCGTCAGCTCTCATTTTGAAAAAAAAAGAGAAAATAACTTTATTGATATGAAAACAAAAATAGATAGATTGAACAAGTTTATTGGTATTGGAATTGTTCATTATTATACAAGGTAACAAACATATAAAGCTATTAATAATTTTATTAAGGTTGGGTTTTTAAAATTGGCCACTGGGTCTGGGCATATCCCCACCAAAATCCCGACAAACCAAAATTCCCCAAGGGAAACCCGAATGGGCTAAACCCGAAAACAAATTTTTTTTCCTTTTCTCGATTTTTTTTTTTAAATTTAAAAAAATTTTTTTTTTTTTTATTTTTTGTCATTTATTTAAAACATTATTACAGTTAGTTAGTCACATTATTAGCCAGTCAGTTAGTTGGGGCATTCATAATTAGTCAGCCCGTAAGTTAGCAGTCGCAGTTATTGTCGTCATTAGTCGTTAAAAATCATTTTATTTTTAATCAGTCAGTTAGTTATCAGTGGGGGTCCTTATTTAGTCCTTTTAGTTTCAGTTAGTTAGTCAGTTGTGGGTCCGTTATTAGAATTTTTATCTCGTTAGTTATCAGTCAGTAAAATTAACACTCCGTTAGTTAGTCATCCTTTAGTTAGTCCAGACTGACTACTTAGTCAAAATGTTTTTAATTAGTTTCGTGAACGATGACCACTGACAAACTAATTAGCGGGCTAACGATGACTGCTAACTTCTGACGACTAATTGCGAAAGACTAACTTCTGATGACTAATTTGGACTGAAAAATTACACTGCAACAAAAGGACTGACTAAAAAACTGCCCCCACTAACTAACCATGACAACTAAAAAATTGCGACGATAATAACGGCGACAAACTCCCCCAAATAACTAAATAATAAGAATCCTAATAATTAAAAAAAATAGGAAAAAAAAATTATTGGAAATTTTTAATAAAATAAATTTTAAAAAATATTGGAAATAAAATCCCTTCAAAAAAATAGTAACGTTTAATTTTTAATTTAATTTACAAAAAAAAAACATTGTATCCTTAAAACAAAAAAAGATTTTTAACATTTGAAGACATAAATATTTAAAAACATTTCCAAAAAACCTTTTTTAACCCACCAAAATAATGAAAATTTAGGTCCAATTTGCGCTAATTTTTTAAAAAAAAAAAGGTTTTTAAAATTTTTTTTTTTTTTTTTAAAAATAACCCCGGTAAAAATTGTTGTTAATAAAAAATTCGGGATTTTGGTTCATTTTATCCTTTATTCTTTTGTAACAAAAATTGGGGGGTTGCATTCATAATTTTTTTTTCTTATTTAAATTTAAAAAAAAAATAAAATAAAAAAATTTTAAAAAAAACTTTGTGATTTGTTTTTTGGAAATTATAAAAAAAAATAAAAAAAAAATTGTTGGTTTAATTTATTTTATTTTGGAGGTATAAATAAAAAATTTGTGAACTTTTTTAAATTATGGGGCCCTTTAAATTCGAATCTTATTCTCAAAAAAAGCAAATTTTTAAAATTTTTTTTTGGATCTGGGGTTTTTTTGAAATGAAAACATTTTTTATAAAAAAAATTGGGTGTTGCCTTTTTGGAATTTTCAAATTGGGAATCAATTTAAATGAACCCCCTTTAACAAAATTTTTTTCTGCCATTGGGTTTCCTTACGCTATTTCCGAAAAAAGACACCCTTTTCCAAATTTCCCTGCAATACAGCCGAAAAACGAAGGGTGGTCTTTTTTTTTTCCCCCCTTACTCGGCAATGGCTTTTTTTAAAAAGGTCCCTTCTTTCTTTAGGGGGTTTTTTTAAAAAAAAGGCCCCCTTTTATAACTCTTTTTTAAATCAACTTTTTTAAAAAATTAAAGCAAGTACCTTTTTGTGGAACTACCTGAAACTTTTTAAAATTTTGTTTTTTTAACTTTCAAAAATTCATAACACTTTGAAACCAGGATTTTTTGAAATCTTTTTTTCACTGTTCTTCTTTTTTTTATTCTTTTTACTGATTAATTTACTGAACCATTATGTTAGGGGCATCAAAAATTTTAAAAAAAAAAAAAAAAAGTGCTAAAACTTTTAAATTAATCGAATTTGCTAGAGATTTTGATTTTTTGTCCCCCAAAATTTTAAAAAATTATATATGAAGCAAGTTTTTAAAAAATTTCTTGCATTTCTAAAATTCACAAAATTAAATCCTTTTCAGTACTAAATGAAAAAAATTTCAATCTTAAAATTCGTTTTTTTGAGTATAAATCAGCTAGTTAAAAAGAAAACTGCTTTTTTTAAAACCATCCCAAAAATGTAAATTTCAAAAAGGGTTCTAGATTTATTAAATTTATTAATTAAATTTTTTAAATTGGAAAAATTAAAATTAAAATTTTTATCTGAAAAGGGGAAAAATTGGGGAAAAAATTTGTCTTTTTTTCAAACAAACATTGTTTACTTTTCAAAAAAGCGCAAAAAAAAAAGGGCTTTCTTCCTGTGAATATGGGTTAAGATTAGATCAGAGTAAAAATTTTTTTGGGTTTTTTAAAAATTTGATCATAAACTAGGATTGCCTATAGCCTTTTAATTTTTTAAAAATTTAAAAATTTATCAATAGTAAATCTAAAAAAGTTTCTTTTTTTTGTTGAATTCAAATTTTCCCCCCCCTCAAGCCCGTTGTCTTCCCCAAAAAGGTTTGACAATGGGTTTTAAAATCAGGTTTGCGAGTGTCGTGTGTATGAGACAGACCTCCCGGGGAAAGCCCCGAAAAAATTCCCCATAATTATAAAGTATTTATGTATGTTTTGCATGCATGCATGTTTTGCATGTAAAAATTTTGTATGTATAAAATACAATCCTTTTTCCTTTTCCCCCTTTTTTTTTTTTTAAGGGGAAAAAATTTTTCAGGGGAGGGGAAATTCCAAAACCAAAAAAAAATTTTTGGGAACTTTTTTTTCGTAGTTGTTTTTAAAAAAAAAAATGTCGCAAACTCTAAATTTTCCCCCTATCTTTAAGGGGGAAAGGGCGCCCCCCGGACCGCGGGTTTTTTCCCCCCTCAATTTCCCCCAGGGGGTTTTTCCAAAAGGCCCCAAAAAATTTTTTTCTGCCAAAAATTTCTCCCCCGGCCCGTTTTGAAAATTTTTTAAAAAAAGGTTTTTTTTTAAAAGATAAAAAGTAGTTAAAATTACAGGTTTTCCCCCCAAACCTTTTTCCCCCTTTTTTTCCCCTTTAATATTTGGTTTTTAAAAATTTTTTATTTTAAAAAAAAAAAATTTAGAAAACCAATTTCAAAAAATGGGGGTCGGGAAACCCCCCAAGGGGCAGCACTTTTTTTTACAAAAAAAAAATTAACCCGTTGAAAAAAAATTCAAAACGTTGGAGAAATTTTTTAAAAAAAAAAATATTTTTTTTCCCCCCCCCTTTGGTTTAAAAAATATTAAAATTTTCTTTTGGGGGAAAAAGGGGTTTAAGGGGCCCCCCATTCCCCCCTTTAAAATGGGGGTTTTGGTTTAAAAAAATTTTTTCAGCTCAAGAAATTTGTTTTTTGGAAAAAGGGAAAAATTTTTTTTTCCCCCCCTGAACCCGTAAGGAAAAGTAGAAAAAACCCTTTTTTTTTCCAAAAAAATTTTTTTTAAAAACCAAAAGGGGATATATGGAAAGAAAAAGAATTTTTGGGGGTCCGGGACAAGCATATTAAAGAACGATTTTAATTATGCCCAAAAATTTAAAAATGGGGTTAAAAACCAACCCAAAATCTCCCTATTTTAAAAAAACAAAATTTTAAATTTTTTTCCCCAAAAAAAATTAAGTTTATAAAATTTTTTTTTTTTTGGGGGGGTTTTTAAAAATTTCATTTTTTTTTGGGAATTTTTTTTAAAAAAGTTTGAAAAAAGTAAATTCTTTTTTAAAAATTTTTTTTAAAAATTTAAAAAAAAATGAAAAATTTCTTTAAAATTTTTAAAAAAAAAAAAATTCACATTTAATTCGAGTAAAAAAATTTTTTTTAAAAAAATTTTGAGTAATTTTTTTATGTTTCAAGGAATACAAAAAGAAATAAAAAAAAAATTTTAAAAAAACCCCTTTCCCCCCGTTTTTTTTAACCCCTTTTGGCCCCAAAAGTTTCCCTTTTGGGGGGAAAATTTTTGATTTTCCTAACTAAATAAAGCTTTTTTAAAAAATTTTACTTTAAAAATGGGTTTTTAGTCTTGATTGAAAAACCCCAAAAAAAAGAAAAAAATTTCAATTTTTTTTTTTAAAAAAACCCCCGGGGTTTTTTTTGGCCGGGGTTTTTTTTTAAATTTAAAATTTTTTTTTTTTTGTAATCTATGTAAAATTTTTTTCCCTTAAAATTTTTTTGGAAACTTTGGAAAAAGGGATAAAAAACCCCAAAAATTCGTAAAAAATCCAATAGCCCCTGGAAAAAAGCCCCCTGTAAAAAAATTAGAAAAGTTGACCCAACAGAAAGAATGAAAACATGTACCCCAAAAATTTCAAAGGGGAATAAATTTTTAAAAATTTTATTTAAAAAACCTAAAACCCCCTTTCAAAACCCAAAATTTTTTTGGGACCCTATGGAAAAAAAAAACCCCAAAAAAAAGGGGAAAAAAGGGAAAATTTTAAAAAAAATATTTTTTTCAAAGTAGGATACTTCAAATTTTTTTTTTAAGGCCCAATGGTTTAAAATAATTTTTTAAAACCCATTTTCCCCCCCTTTAAAAAAAAATAAAGGGCCCCCCCCATTCCTTGGAAATTTTGATAATAGTAAGTTCAATTTGGGGCCCCCGGGTTTTTCCCAAAGAAAAGGGGGCCAAAAACCCCTTTTTCTT
>JAFNEN010002969.1:0-5000 GCA_019343175.1 Oedothorax gibbosus
TGACTGACTTTTAAGTCAAGTTTGTGTTTGAGGACTTTCTAGATGATTAAATGAAATCAAGTTATTCATACTTGAAGTTGTTATTGCTTTTATTTTTGCTAAATTTTTCAAAAGTAATGAAAAATTAGGATATGATAATCTTTGAAATTTTTTCTATAAATTTTTTGTATTTTTAGATTGAGTGAGAATTTAAACTTTTTAGAGTTCAAATTAAAGTTTTTGAGATTTGGCAAAATTTTGTGAGCCGGGCCAATTGTTAGGATTAGATCACGCAATTTGTGCCGCAAGACGGTTGTTTACTTTTGTGACGTCACGATGGTAGGTTCGCTATTTACGCCGTGACGTCACGAGCAGTCCCGGTGAAGACACCGACCACGTGACCACGTTGTTGTTTACGAGTTTCGTCGCGTGGTGGGCGTCTTCTAGTTCTCTTGTTCGCTTGCTCTCTTCGCCCGCGGCGTTTAAAAGTTCACATGGAACTTTATTAGTTTTTATTTAATGTTAAAATGAAGTAACTAAGTTTTCTACTTGTTCAATCACTCCTTTCTCCAAAGTAAGACTGTTATTATTTATTTTGTCTACAATATGTACTTTAAGAAGATTTTATTAAAGTTTCCACGATTTTAGTCAACTGTTTATTTGTGAATCATTGCTACTCTCATTATCACTATTAGGCTACTTATTCTTCCAACCACGCGCTGCTATTTCATTAGCCGCTGAATAGAGGCTATTATTAACTTTATCCCAAGAAATAAAATCCTAGTACTGTCTTTCTTCTTAAATAATTTTCTTCTGATAGGTCAGCGCAGAATTGCCCTTATTCGAAAAAGGAAAGCACCTTTTGGAATATCTTTTATAATACGGAATTACAAGCTATTTTTAATTTTCCTTTAAAAAGGTTTTCTTTACAGCAAAAGCTATTGGAATCTAAATAATTGGTAAAAATTCCGCTCAAAACTTATGTAATTATATTATTTTTTTAAATCAATAAAAATAGCCGGACATGTGATCCAATCAAAAACGGCTTCCAATTCATTCCCTCAATTCTTAATGCATAAAAAAGTTTATCTTGGTATAGCTTTTTATCTAATACAACACATTTGACATTATCAAACACATCAGAATTATTTTATAATGTTTACAGAGAAAGTTTCACTTAAAAAAAACCTAAAATTTAAAAAATTAAAGTTAAATATAACAAAATTCTTAGTGAAACTCTGAATTGAACTATTTAATTATATTCAATTACCCAGACCCACACATTTGACACAAGACGACAAGTATTTCCCTACTGATTCTAAAGCAATCATTTAGTTATTTTGGCTTCGAGTCTAATTTGGCGGGAAAAAGTCAAATATTATCCGAAGGTCATTAATTCGTAAAAATGTTATACAAAGTTCGAAAGATTTATGAGACAGCTGCAAAATATGGCGGGAATATCTCATTGATACGGAGGGCAGATAATTAGTAAGAATAAGAGTTAGCTGAGTTTTATTTATCAATATTGGCTGTTTATTAATAATTTTTATTAAAAAAATTCAACCCCCCCCTAAAATTTCAACGACAGTCTGCGTCGTTGACCCCCACCCCCCTTGTAGGCACCCCTGCTTAATGTGTATGGTTACAGTCTAAATAACAGTCCTCTTTCTGCATACCCAACTCTTGACTGTATAAAGATTGTAATAAAAGGTAAAAACTAAAATAATACCTAAATTTTTGTTTGATCGAATCATATTATGTTTAATTAAGTATCTGTACAAGTTATATATCATAAATTATACATATTAAAAAAAATACTTATTTAAGCATTTCAAAGAGAAACATATTTAGTAAATCAGTTAAAGCTCTAGCTCTTAAATTATCTCGTAAGACAATATATTTTATTTCCTAAAATTATCATATTAGAAAAATGGTTTACGTACTTGCTTACAATGAATTCTTAAATCTGGCACTGAATGAAACTTTTTAGAACAAAATTTGCACTTGAAGTGTTTTGCTTTTTGATGATCTATCAGACTATTTTTATCTTCAAACTCTCTGTTACAGTACCTAAATTCATATTAAGGCTAAATAAAAGTAGGGGAGCCCTGGGCTAGTTTTCCAGGTTTTTTTTTCCCTTTTTGAATGCATATATTTAATTTTTTTTTTCATTTTAAAGAAAACAATATTTTATGGACTTCCTCACATGTTTATCTACAAACAAGCATTCCTACTTATACAAAATGTAAATAAGACAAACAGTGGTTAAATTCAAGTACTTTTAGCTGGAAACGTGCACTGTACACAGGGTTTAAAACGGTTAAATATATAATTAAAAATATATCGATAACAAAAAATCTTTACTTTTAATTAAAAACAATCAAGATTTAAATGGATTGATATTTTGATCCACGCATCCACATTCCACGGAAATAAGCATGGCTACTGCTTCATGAAAAAATAAAAATAATGGTTGCCGAACTTGGACCAGGTTTTTTAGCCAATACACAGTGGAAAGGTTGCCAAAATTGGCGCATTTCGCTTGAAGCACGATATTTGGCGATCTAGTCAATTTTTTTGTGGCCAAGGGTTGACGTAAAACAGATTTGGCGGGGTTTCCAGATTGGCGACTTTATTGCCGGGACCTATAACTTACTTTAGCCCTAAAATAGACCAAAAGAGTATACTCAGAACATCCGTCAAAATCAAAAAAATAAAAGCCACTTTCTTATACATAAACTTTACTTTAAACAACTTTCCATGTATATGTAAGGGTTATTATCATCTGATCACTTTCAACTTAAATGAATTGTGCAACACTTTAGATACAGCCAAAAAATTATGGGTTTAGTTTTTGCAATTGCCAGCACCCCAAAATGCTAGACTAGAGAATTAGCACTACTTATAACTTATAAGTCATTAGTTTTTATAAAAAATTGATGAATGTCTTCTTTATAGGTGATTATAAAATGATGCAATGATACAAGTGGCAAACAGTTTGGAGTCTATTTCAGTTGATAGCAAGATTGCTGAGGCGATCATATAATGTCATTCCGAGTTTTACTAGTGAGCATTGTAGATTGATGTAATTTTTAAAACATGTCAACTTGGCACATTATCAAATTAAAAAGTATTCGAACCAACAAAAAATGCAAGAATGTTCTGGGTGGCCAAAAAATCCTAATGAAATCTATTACCAAACAAGTTAGTATAGTTAATGGTTTGCCAAAAAGTATTAAAAACTATACTTTTAATAGCGGCACATCATCAAATGAAAAATTTTAAACCAACAAAAATGCCATAAATCTTCCGGTTGCAAAAAAACCTCAAAGAAATCCTCTGTGAAACAAGTATAGTTAAAATGATTTTAAAGAAATATTTATGTACTATAATAATATGGCGTATGAAGATAAAATTCATGGGATTTATATTGTGAATAAACAAGCATTTGTTTCCCAAATAAAAAACAACAACACAAGGATACCAACACCATTTCCACACAATCTTTTCATTACGTTCCATGGCGTTCTTTATCTGATGATTTAAGTAAAAATTTTAATGTCCAATAAAGTTCAATAGCGGTTTAATCATTTAAAAATTCAACAAAAATAATGTTCAGTTTTCGTAAACAAATTTTTACATATTATGAATGTAAGGCAGGTCACTGATCCGTCCATAGCCTCCTACATAGAATGCCGCGTATACTCGAGAAATAACATAGATTCATAGGCTGTCCTCAAAAAGTACTCTGGTCGCGCCATCTGTTGGTAGTCGGTCGCATATTTTAGTAGGAATGTATTCGCAGTGAATGACGGATCCAGCTGGCTATTTCGAATACCGTTCGGTACGAGCAGGGCCGGATTAAGCAGTGTAGGGCCTGTAGGCAGTTGATTTTGACGGGGCCCCTTTGGCTCCCCCCCCCCCTCCCCCGCTCTCTTTATGACTTGGAGAAATGCTACACTTTTTTTTCAGTGTATATCAGAACTCACATAAATAAAATCAATAGGATCCAAATTTTTAAATTGTAGAATTAATTATGTAGGAATTAATTTATCAATATCAATAAATCTAAATTCTAACAGATATACGCATTTGATCAAAAATTTAAAAATTACTCACGGAACACTATGTCCATAAAAAATATAAAAATAGTGCATATAAAGCGAAATTTATATTTTTACGAAAGCTGATCTATATTAGGTTTTGACATTAATGAAATTAAATTTTTATTAATATCTTACCTTTAAACAGGCCTTTAGCCACTTATGAATGACAAAAAATCTCGATCCAGGCAGAGAAAAAATAATCAACGATGCCACACAGAGTCAAATACTAA
The DNA here is from genome assembly GCA_019343175.1 of Oedothorax gibbosus. Taxonomy (NCBI): domain Eukaryota; kingdom Metazoa; phylum Arthropoda; class Arachnida; order Araneae; family Linyphiidae; genus Oedothorax; species Oedothorax gibbosus. The sequence goes on from JAFNEN010002969.1 coordinate 4,316, forward strand.
ACTGCCAACACCAAAGAGATTCGGAGGCTATAAGGATTGAATTCAACTTACAGCCTTTAGTGACACACCAGCAATAAATTTAGTGTCTTATCTATTTTTTGTCCATTGGCCAGTCCAGGAAATCGGTCGAGGATCTGGTAAGTACTGAGAAAACGTACTAGTGCCTCTGAAAAAAATGTTTTGAAACTGTGGGAGGCCGTAAACAATTGTCTCGAGTTTCAAACAAAAACCCTGCTCCGGTATCCACGACACAGCCTTTCTTCTTTGGTCATAAAACCCAAAAGGTTTCATCGCTTGCTTTGATAAAAATCGGATAATTTTTGCAGAAACTGGACAATAGGGATTCGGATTTTGTTCTTGGAAAGTGGAGGTGACGATCCCCAACCATCCCTAATCACGGAAAGTATTTTTTTTCGACAGCTTATACCCCTCCCCTCCACACACACACTGCATTATAAATATTATCTTGTGTTTTGTGGTAAATTACTTTCAGCTGAAAGTGGGGTTGTTTTTTTTGGAGAAATAAAATTTATTATAAAAACTATATTATTTTACTGTTTACCTATGTACCTTATTAAATATGATTTTTTATAAAACTAAATGTTGCTTGCAATGGGTCGTACATTTTTTTTTTAATATGATTTTGTCACATTTGGGAAAAAAACAGTTTTTATGCACACTGTAT
>JAFNEN010002970.1:0-11177 GCA_019343175.1 Oedothorax gibbosus
TCTTAGGCGTCTTTTAAAGAAGCGTTTTTTAAAAATTCACCCAAAAAGGGTGTGGAGTGAAAAGTAGCCGTTTTCCCAAGGGAAATAGCATTATCATTGTTTTTTTATTAAATTTTTTAATTTAAAAAAAAAAATTCCCCGCGGGGAAAATTAAGTAAGTGAAAGAATATCACGCGTGCAAAATTAAGTAAAAAAAAAGGTGAAGTTTAATATGAAAGAGGGAATTTTTCTTTTCATTTGGGTTTTTTTTTTTGGGGCAAGTGTAGAAAAAAACTCTTTGGTTTTTTTTTCTTCACGCGAAACCCTTCCCGGGAATATATGGTTAGCACCCCGGGCCCCGGGTCCGAAAGTGAAAGGGCACGGGGGCCTTCCCCCAAAGGGGCTGCTGCCCGAGGGTTTTTTTTTTTTTATCTCTCAACATATCACAGAAATCCATTGCCATTTATTTATTTTTTAAAATTCGCTTTTTCCACGTCAGCAATGCATGGGAACTATATTTAAATTGAATCCCAAAAATGTTTTTTTCGTCTTAAAATCAGTTGGGAATTACAATAACTTTGCATATGGGATTTTTTGATGTTTCATTATTTTCTCAAATAAGAAAGGGGGCCACAGCTTCCTTTTTTTGGGATAAAAAGCGGTTTTTTTGATTTACGTTTCACTTTATAATGTATAAATGTTCAAAAAAAAAAAGTTATATTCTGAAATTTATTTTGAGTTTTTGTTTCCAAAAGTAATTTGAAAATCGCAATTAGAGGTTATTTGTGGAAATAGATGAAGATTGTTGGAATTTTGTTGATTTCCCTTCGAAAATTCAATCATTGCTTTTTTCAAGGGTTTAAACTTGAAATTTACTATTGAGCAACAAAACCCTTTTTCCCAAAAACAAAAAGACAACCCTCCCTTGTCCATTTGAAGGTAATAAAAAAGTTGTTTTCTTTACTCCAGAAATTTGGAGAAAATTATAAAAAGCTAAACAGAAAATTCCGGAACATTTTCATCAAAGAAATGTCTTCCCTTTTAACCAAAAATGAAAATAAAACAAATCGACAAAATCTATGCTATGACCCGTGTTAAAAAATGTACAATTTGGCATGAATCGATTTTGAAAGCATGTGAAAACAAACCTTTTTTTAAAAGTCCCGGGGCTTAAAAAATTGTCCATGTGTGGAGAGGGGATTAAACCCATAATTTATCTCTGGCTCTAGGGGATTTCGAAACTCAACGAAAAAAGCAGACATCCATTCTTATTGAAGGTCCAGAGTTTGAGAAAGAAGGGGGGTTAAAGAAAGTTCTTTGTCAAACCCAGAGGGGTTGCCCCTTTTCATCCCCCCCGGTTTCCCATCCCCGTTGTTGTTTTTTTCTTCCAAGTTTTGTTAGGTTAATTTCTCACTAACTGTGTTTGTGATTAAAAAAAATGTTTAAAAAAATTTTTTGCATAAAAAATTACTAACTTAACTTGCACTTAAACCATTGGCGATTTTTAAAAAAAAAATTTTAACGGGATTTTTTGACGTGTAATTTATACATATTGAAACTCTTAAAACACCCTTTGAGACTTTTAAAAAAGTGTAAAAATTTTAAGATGATTTTTGAAGGAAAATTTACATTTGTTTTTCCTTTACTAAAAGGGCCTAGAGTTTAAAACATAGAAAAATTTAAATTTCCCAATTTAAAAAATGTACTGTAAAAAGAAATGAAAATGTGAAAAAAATAAAAAAAATTTATTTAATTTGGAAAATAATAAATTTAATGAATGCATTTAACATAACTTTAAATCTCTATAAAATTTTTACAAAACCCGATTTCCCATTGGTAACATTTTGTCCAAACTTTAAAAAATAAAAAAATTTAAAATAAAATATATAATTAAAGCTTACAAGCAACCTAAACATCCAAAAAAAGACTTAGAAAATCCCCATATTTAAAAAAAAATTTTGTTATCGTAGACGAATAACCCAAAGCATCAAAAACGCTTACGTTTTTTTATAAAGGGAAACGCGAATTTTCAAAAAAAGTTTTTTTCATCCTTTTAACCCAATGAAAAAACTTAAAAAAAATTAGTAAAAATAACTTTTAAAATAAAAGTTTCAACCCTTAATTTTAAAATCCATCAAAAAAAATATTACCTACAGACCGCACATTTGCATCAACAAAAAATACAAACCAATCATACTACATCCCACCTACCAACCATACAAAATATAATATTTATATTCCGACGTTTTTAAAAGTATACATTTTTAACCCTCTCATAACTCCTTTAAATCACATACGAATCCACTTTCTTTAGTCGACCCGTATTTTGGGGAAATTTAAGGGGTTTTAAAATCAGTTCAAAAATTTAAAAACCCTTAACCCTTAAACTAACCCCGGACAAATAGTTTTTAAAAAAAAATGCATGACTTAAAAAAAATTTTTATAAAAATTGGCCCAATAAGTAAAAAACCCAACTTATGACAAATTATGGGTAATAATATGCAATACCATTTTACCATCGAAACCCCCCCCATGCCAAACAAAAAAATCCCTTTAAAACCCCTCATTTTTTCTTTACGCTATTATGGGCACGCAACATTTAACCAGCATATTTTGTCCCGCGTATTTTTTCCACGCGACATTTGGGACCATATTTTGGGCCGGAATTTTGTCCCCCAAACCCTTTAAGGGAGATGGGGGCAGTCGAAAAACTTACAGATATCCCCTTTCATAGGCTAATATTGTATTGACTTATTGAAGATAGTCCCTCAACATTAAAAATTTTTTCTTGATAACTTTTAAAATTTCAAAAGACATCGTTTTTAAAAAATCGTTTTTCCCTATAAATTTAAAAAAAGATCGGTTTTAAAAAAAACTTTTTGCATAAAAAATTTTTGCATTTAAAATTTTAAAAGATTTTAACTTTAGAAATTGGGGAATGCAATTGCCTTTAATTTTTCCAAAAGGGGTTTCCAGGGAAAAACCAATTGGTTGGGATTTCTAGATTTTTTGGGGTAAAAATTTCCGGCAAAGATTCTTTTAAATTTTTCCCATATTTTGCTAGTAAAAATAAAATTAAAAATTAGTTTAACCAACATCAGGGCCAATGGGCCATCAGGGTTTTCCATGCCAAATTATTTTTCCCCAAAAAAAAAACATTTTTTGGGGGTTTTTAAAATATATTTTTTTATTTTTTTTTAAGAAAAATTTTGGTAAAGTTTTTAAAAAAATGTTTTGGGGGCAAAATTAAAATGTAAATTTTTTTTCCCAAAAAAAAGGGGGATAAATTTTTTTTTTTTTTTAAAATTTTTTTTAAATTTTAAAAAAAATCTGAAAAAACCCCCCAAAAAAAATTTTTTTCCTTTTTTCCCGCATTTTTTTTTTTTTTTTTTTTCCCCTTTTCCCCCCACTTTTAAAAAAAATTTTTAAAACCCCCTTTTTAAATTTTAAAAAAATTTTTTAAAGCCTTTAAAACCCAAAAAAATTTAACCCCAGACTTAAAATTTTTAAATAAAAAAACAAAAAATTAAAAAAAAAGTGATTAAAAATACCTTTTTCACCTTTGCCATTCGACTAGGGGTTTTAAAAATTTAAGTTTCCCTTTTGCTGAAAACCCCCCGGAAAGCGGGGGCTACTTTTAATTAAAACCCTTTTTGGACCCCCCCAAAAAGGGCCCTACAAAAAATAAAAATTTCCCAATTTTAAAAATTTTCCCTTTAATCTTATTTTTTTTAAAAAAATAGAAAAAATTAATATTTTTTTTTGCATTTCCTAGGCCCCCTCAAAACCGTATGTTTTTAAAATAACATCCGAGCCCCTTGCCCTTTGACCTATTTAAGTGTGGCGGGGGTTTAGCAGCAGTTTTTTTCAGTTTTGTAAAAATTTTCATTTCCCGCCCCCGGGGGTTTCTGGATGTAAGAAGTGACAGGCAGCCCCGCTGGTCGGGCTGGGGTGGTGGAACTATGTAGATGATGACGGAAAAAAGTACGGGGGTGTTCGAATCCAGAAAGGCAAGTTGGACTGGGTTGTTACTACATTAAAATGAACGGTAAATTTTTTTCTAATCTGCCAAAACATTTTTCTTTTTTTGGGTCATTCCGTGTCAAAACAACCCAGGGCCAAAGTAACCCACCGCCCCAGATTTCTTGAAACCTTTTTTACATTTGTTTTTTCTATATGATTTAAGAATATATGCCAAATAAATTTTTTGGTTTTTTTATTGTAACTTTTTTTTAAATTAAATTTTAAAAATTTTGGGGTTTTTTCAAATTTTTTCTCGCCCCGATCGCTGGCCAGAATTGTATCAATTTTTCAGAAATGCTTATAACTTCAGTATTTTTGGAGCATTTGGCTTCAAATTTTTTTTAAAACTTTATGAAACCTTATAAATTAACTTAGCTAAAAACAATTTTTAAGGGGGTTAAAATAAAATTTTAAAAATTTAAAAAAAATTTGATAAAATTTAACTTTTTTATTTTTTAAAAAAAAAACATGCCCCATAGAAAAAGTGCTAAAATTTTTTTTTTCCCCCCTCAGGAAATCAAAATTTTGGGGGTTTTATAAAAATTCCCCTTTTTTTTGGCTTTAAAAAAAATAAAAAAAACGAATGGTTTTTTCCCCTTTTGGTGGGGAAAAAAAGGGGTTTAAAAAAAAGAAAAAAATTTTTTTTTTTACCCCAACATTAAATTTTAAAGTCCGGGGCCCCGTTTAAAAATCTTACTTTTTTTTAAAAACTTTTTTAAATTTTTTTAAAAAAAGAAAATTTTTATTAGATTCCATAAAAAATTTCAAAAGTGCTATGTACCTAAAAAAGGGGCCCTGGGCCATAAACCCCTTTAAAAAAAGCTATGTTCCTTTTCCCTTTTTAAAGGTTTGGGAGAAAAAAAAATTTTTATTTTTTTTTAAAAATTAAAAGTATCGTAAAATTTTTTAAATTTTAAAAACCCCCTTTTTTTTTTGTAGTGTTTTTTTAAGTCTTTTATATTTAAAAAGGGCCCCAATTATATATTTTTTTAAAATTTTTTTTAAAACTTAAGGGTTTTTTTCCCAAAAGACAAACCCAAAAAATATTTAAAGGGGTTTAAATTTTTTTTTTCTTTTTTGGGGTTAATATTTTTCATAATTATTTTCCGGGTACAGAAAGCTTTTTTTTTACAATCAAAGAATGCAGTTTCTTAAATTTTTTTGTTTTTTTAAAAAATAATATTTTAAAATTTTGGGGGAAAAATTTTTTTTTTCCCCCTTTAAAAAGTAGCAAAAAAATTTTATTTTTAAAAAAAATTTTTTTTACAAATTTTGGGTTTTTCTCAGTGTTTTTTTTTAATTTGGGGGGAATTTTTTTATCCCCCAAAAATTTAAAAGGAAAAATTAAACATACCAAAAAAATTAAAATATATTTAAAAAAAAAGTTTTTTTTTTGGGGGAAAAAAAAGACCTTTTTTTTAAAAAAAAAAAGATGCAAAAAAATTAAAAATTTTTTTTTAAAATATTTTAAGTGTGTAAATTTTTTCCCGAAAGGTTAAATTTTTTTTAGGTATGTAGTTTTGAAGCTTTAAAGGTTTTCCCCCTTAAAAAATTTTTGTAATTTTTTTTTTTAAAAAAAATTGTAAAAAAAAATTTAAAAAAATTTTTTCAAAAAACATTTAAAACAATTCTATCTTAAAAGTAATAAAAGGGGATTTTTCAAAAAAAAATTTTAAAAAAAAAAAAGGGCCCCAAAAAATTTAATTTGGGGAAATTTTATTTTGGGAAAAAAAAATTTTTTTTTTTTTTTTAAAATTATTACTATCCATTAAGGCAAAAAAACCCCTTTTGATTTTTTTTTTTTTTAAAACCTAAAAACCCAAAAAATCTATAACACAAAAACGATTTCCGGGGGGGGGGGAAAAAAAACCCCTTTTTTGCACATTTCTTTGTCATGTTTTTTTTTTTAAAAAAAAAAAAAATTTAAATTTCCCAAAATTTTTTTAATTTTTTTTTAATTTTTTCTTTTGCCCTTAAAAATTGGAACCTTTTAAAAAAAATATAAGGGTTTTAAAGTTTTTTAAAAAAAAATTTTTTGCCAAATGCCCATAAATACTGAAGTTTTTAACTTTTTGTAAATTGAAAATTAAATTTTGGCCCGGAAAAAGGGGGGAAAAAAAAACCCGAAAACCCAATTTTTAAAAATTTTAAATAAAAAAAAATTTCAATTTAAAAAACCAAAAAAATTTGGAAAAATTCTTTAAAAAAAAATTTAAAAAAAATATACAAAGTTTCAAAAAAAACTGAGTCGGGGGGTTACCCAAAAAAACCCTATTTTTTTGGGGGTTTTTTTATGGAATGACCCCCCTTTTTTAAAAATGTGATGATAGGGTTTTTTTTGCAACAAAAAGGGTTGTTTTAAAATTTTAATTAAAAAAAATTTAATTTTTTTGCCGAAAAGGGTTGCTGCAAAAAAAAAAAATTTTTTCCCTTTTTTTTAAAGTTTTAAATTTTTTTCAGTGATTTTTAAAAAATTTTTCAAAAAAATATTGTGGGAAAAAAAAAAAAAACCCCCTTTTCACAGGAAAAGGGGTTTTAAAAAACCCCCTTTTTTTATTTTTTTTTTTTAAAAAAGGGGGGGGGTTTTTTTTGGGGGGTTTTTTAAAATTTTGGGAATAAAAAAGGGGGTTTTTTTTCAAATATAAAAAGAAATTTTTTTTATTTTGGGGGTTTTAAAAAAAAAAAAAAAAAAAAACATTTTTTTACAAAAATTTCTTGGGAAATTTTTTCAGATTATCCCCCTTTAAATTTTTTACCCTTTTTTTTCATGTATTATAAAACCTTTTTTTTTTTAAACCCCCCTTTTTGCCCCCCTTTTTTACGATTATTTTTTTTTGTTTAAAGGTTTTGATATTTAAATAATTTATCGCGGGAAACACCCCCAAAATTTTGGGTTTTGGGTCTAGTCCCCACTCCTGTCATTTGGTTTTTTTTCCTCTTTTTCAGCTTTTTTGGTTTAAAGTCCCCAAAAAGGTTTTTTAAGTTTTTTTTTCCTTTTGGGAAAACCCCATTTATCCTTGGGGCATTTTTTTTCAATTTTTTTCTATTATTTATTTTGGGCCCCCTTTTTGTGGGTGTTACAATATTGCTATAATATCTCATCCCCTGACCACAATTTAAAAAATTTTTAGGGCCCGTTTTCCAAAAGCTCTTTTGGGGAACTAGGGGGATTTTTTTAAACCCCAAAAAAAAATTTTTTTTTTCAAATTTTTTCCCTTTTTTTAAACTTTTCAATTGGGGTTTTAGGGGGTTAAAAAACCCTTTTTAAATTTTTTTTTTTAATTTTTCAATTTCCTTTTTTTAAAAAAATTAAAAAAAAAAAAAATGCTTTTCAATTTTTTATTTGTCATTTAATTTCTTTTTTTCCCCCCCTTTTGCTTTTTTTTTTTAAAAAAAAAACAAAATTTATAATTTTATAATTAAAAAAAAAAAATTTTTAATGGGAAAAAAAATTTTTTTTTAAAAAAAAAAACCCCAACTTTTTTAAAATTAGTTTAAATTAACCCAAAAAAAGTATTATTTATTTTTCAAAAAATTTTTTTAAAATAAAATCAGGGTTTCCATGGATATAAAAGTCATGAATTTTGACTTTGGGGTTAAATTTTTTTCATAAAAAACATAAAATTTTTTCCCAAAAAAAGGCCAAAAGTTGAAAAAGGGGAGATTTATATAAATTTAAAAAAATCTTGTGTAAAATTAGAATAGTCCCCCAAAACCCAAAAATTTGGGGTTGGGTTTTTTTTCCCCTTTGACCCCTAAGCGGGGTTTGTTTAAAAGGGAACTCAAACGCAATTGCGATGAAAAATTTCCCGAAATAGCAAAAAAAATATTCAACGATTTGCCCAGAAGCTAGCTTTTTTTAAAAAAAATTTTTTTATTTTTTTTTTCGCTCGAAATTTTTGGGGGAAACTAAAATGGGAAAATTTTTTAAAAAATAAGTTAAAAAAACAGGTTTTTTAATAATGAGGTAAAATTTTTTTTTTAAAAAAATTGAAGATGAAAATAAGATTAGGTTTTCACAAAAATGTCTTTAAAAACTAACCACCCCCGGTTGATAACCCGGGGGAAATATTTAGCCTTTTGGGAAAAATGCCAAAAACCAAAACTTTTTGGAAAACCAAAGAAAATAAACATTTACACATAGCAAAAAAGATGAAATGACCCTTCCCCCCCCAAAAAAACCCTAAAAAAAGTAATGTAAAATTTTTTAAAGTTTTTATAAAAAAATTTGAAGTAATTTTGGGGGTTTTTGTATTAATTAAAAATTTTCCCTGTGTGATTTAAAAAAAAATTCGGGGTATTTTAAAAAATACAGCTTCAAAAGTTTTTTTGTCGTTTTGGGGGGGTTTTGTTTTTATGTTTTTTTTTTTTTTTTTTTTTTTTTCATATTTTATTTTCCCACACTTGGGGTTTTGATATGCAAAAAAAATAATTTTTTTTCTTTTATTAAAAGTTTTTTTAGAAAATAATGGGCTCACACCAAATTTTATAATTGGGTAAAATTTTTAAATTTTTTTTTGTTTTTTCCCATTTCCCCGGATTTATGAAAAATTTTTAAATTTTAGAGGGAAAAACTGAAATTTTTTTGGGGAAATTTTAAATTTTTGGGAGAAACCCCGTATAAAATTTTTTAAAATTTTCCCCTTTAAAATTTTTTTTTAAAGGGGTTTTTTCCGTAAAGGGAAAAACATGTGTGGGGAAAAACGAAATACCATTTTTTAAAAGAAAATTCCCGCATTTTAAAACATGACATAAATTTTTTTTTCCCAAACCCCCATTTTTTTTTTTTAATTAATTTTTTTTTTTTCGGGGGGCACCGCCCCCTTTAAAACGCTGCCCCTGGCCTCCCCCCCCCCCGTACTCAGTAACCCAAATGGGGAAAGGGAGAGATTTGGCGGCCCTGTGTTTTGCGAATGTCCTCTTCCTAAAGCTTTTTTTTTCGCGTCAAAACCATTAAAGTTATGAAAAATTTGGGGAAAAAATTATGCTATGAATTTTGCAAAGTAACTTTTTTAAAAGTACCACCAAAAAATTTCACCAGAAAAAATTTTTTTGCCCCCCAAAAAGTTTTATAAAAAAAAGGGAAAACTTTTTAAAAAAAGTATATTCCCTTTTTGTCCCCGGGGGGCACTAGAAAAAAAAATTTTGGGGTTTTGGGGGAGTTGTCGAAAATTTTTTTATTTTTTTTTAAATTATTTAATTTAAATTTTTTTAAATTTAAAAATTTTTTTTAAAATTTAAAAAAATTTTTTTAAATTAAAAAAGTTATTCCAAAATTTTTTATTTTTTTTTTATAATTTTTTATTGCTAATTATGGCATTAATTATTTTTTTTTTTACATAACTAATTTTGTATTTTTAAAAAAACAATTAATGTTTTTTTTTTTAAAATAAAAATTAAAGTGCGAAAAAATAGGGAAAAAATAAATTAATTAAGAATTTTTTTTATTGAGATTTAACTTTTAAAAATTTTAAATTTACTTTTTTGTAGTGCAGAAACAAAAACAAATTTAAAAATCAAAAAGGGGTTTAAAACAAAATTTCATCACAAAAATTCCATTAAAATTATTTTTTAAATTTGAAAAAAAAAAAATTAAATGGACATTTAAAAAAAAAAGAAAATTTCCGGTGTAATGGGACTGTTGAGGGCCCCGGAGGCTAGAAATGATTATTTATATACTGTATTAAAAAAAAAGTTTAGAGGAGTGGGAGTTGGAAAATTTTCGGTCATTTTTTAATTTTATTTAAATTTACAAAGAAGGTTAAAGAAAAAATCGGAAATTTTTTGGAAAATAAAGATAAATTAGAAGTAAAAAGCTGTGTTTTTTCGAATTTGTTTTTCCCAAATTTTTTTAACTCGCGCGGTGTGACAGAGGTTTTAGGTGATGTTACTGTTTACACACCCAGTGTTGTAGTTTTTCCTAAAGATGTAAAAAAAAAAAAAACGTGTTGACAGTTAGTTTACAATTTTAAAAAAGGGAAAAAGGGGATTTTTTTTTTTAAAGTACCCTATAACCAAACTCATTTTATAAATAAATGCTTCTTTGAATTTTAATCAAATTAAAAATAAATTTAAAATTTGGAAATAATGCATTAAAATGAGAAATATTTTTTATAGTTACAGGATTGGGGGAAATTGTTACAGAATAATTACAAAACTTGAAATTTTGCGTTAATAATTACATAAGAGACAATATATCTGCTCAACAGTTTGTCAACACGCGTTACAAGCGTTAAAAAAGCTTTACTTATATTAAGTAACTTAAAAAAAGTATTTAATTTTAAAAAGCAATGTGTGTCATTTTAGCGAAACCCCTTTTTAAAAAAAAATTTCCCCCAAACTTAAAAACAGGTATTTTAAACAAATTTAAAATTTTAATTTTTAAACTCATTTAATTATATAGTTAAATTTAAGACAAAAAACATACAATTACATAATAAAAATTTTATAAAACTATTTTATAACTAATCTGTTCCATTTAAAAATAAAAATGCATTTCTTTATAAATCCCAAAGGAAAATTAAAAAAAATGCTTTTCTAAAGGGGTTTTTTGTGGTACTATTAAACAAGTTCTTTTTCAACATTCGTATGCCTAAATTTTTCCCGAAATTTCATAATTTTTGGATTTGACCGGGTAAGAAAAGCACAGAAGAGGCATTCGCAAAAAATAGGGGCCGCCTATCTCGGCTTTTCCCCCTTGGGCTACTGACTCACGCGGGGAGGGGAAAGGCAAGCAGCGTTTTTAAGGGGGGGGGGCAAATCGCAAATTGAAAAAAATTAAAAAAACTAAAGGTCGGATTTAGGTAAAAATTTTTGTCGATGTTCTTAAATCGCATGGAGATTATTTAAAAAAAATAAAAAAATCATGCAAGTTCCCCATTAATCTTTAAATTTGTAGAGGGGAGAGACTTTTTAAAAAATTTTTTTAATGTGTGTGTAATTTTAAAAACCAATTTTTTCAGCTTTTGTCTGATTTAAAAAATAAATTATTTCATCTTAATAAAGGTTTTTTTAAATTAAACTGTGCACTTTGGAAAAACCCAAAAGATTTTATTTTCAATACAGGTTGTTTCATTGTTGCTTTTAAATTTTCAATGAGCCAAATTTTATGGTATTAGGTCAAAATGAAGGGGGTGTAATTCTCTTTTGCCCTATCAAGTTAGGGGGAAAAAAAC
>JAFNEN010002972.1:0-13960 GCA_019343175.1 Oedothorax gibbosus
TCCGAAAAAATTTAAAAAGAACCCCAAAAAATTCAATTTTTACAACAAAAAAAACCCGGGGGTAGTTTGCAAAATTTTGAGTCTAAAATTTTTCGGCACTCTTCTGTACTTTAAGTTTTTAAAATTTAAAATGAAAATTCTCATTACCCGGGAAATTTTTTTTATTATATAACCTCCCAAACCGGTCAAAATTAGATAAAAAAATTTGGGGTTTTTAAAACTTTTATTTGACACTCGGGAAAAAATTTTTAGAAAAACTTTTTTAAATTTTAAAAAGTCCTTAGGCAAAGAAAAAAAATATATCAAAACATTACGAGAAATTTTTTATAAAAATTTTTATTAAAGCAACTGAACTATAAAGTTAATAAAATTTTTTTTAAGAACTAATGCAACCATGTATTACAATAATATGGCCCTTCAATTGGGACATTGGTATTTTATCCCCCCCAAACTTAAATTTTTTGGGATTTTGAAAAAAAAAAATTTAAAATTGTTAAAATCAGATAAGGAATAAATAATATAAAAAAAATTTAAAAAAAAAATTTTAAAATTGCGTTAAAAATTCATAGATAAATATAGACAACTATAAAATTGTTCATGTTTGAGTTTGATTAATTTGAAAATAAAAGCACCCAAAAGTAAAAGTAATTTACCAACATGATTAAGATTTTCCCAAACAAAGATAAGGATGATCTCGGGGATTGCCACAAATAAAAAAAATCTTAAACCTGGGATTTCTGGGAAAAATTTTTAAAATAATTCGATTACAATAGCAGTATTAAACAAAAAATAAAAAAAAATTTTTAAACAAAAAAAATGTATAAATTTAAAGGGGGGTATTTTCGGGGTTTTAGAATGGAAACAAAACTATAATTTGCTTTAAAAAAATTCTCAGGGGAGTGGTAGCACTAAAACTACACCGAAACCCCCCAATACCAAGGGGGAAAAAACACTACCCCTTCCCGGGCCCATACAAGCTTCGAAAACTTTTTCTTCCCCTCCCCTTTGGTTTTGGCCCGGGAAAAACAGGCACGGTTTTTTTACCCCCACCCTACTAGGATCGGGCCTCAAAAACAAGGGGGTTTAAAAAAAAACAACGCTAAAAAAACCTTTTTCCCGGGAAAAACCCAAAGTGGAGGGGGGTGGGGGGAAAAAAGTGTTTTGAAGATTGGGATTGGAAGGAGTATAATAACAAATCACTTTTTAAAATGGAATCAAAAAGGTTTAAAGGAGAAAGTTAAAAAAAAAAAACCAATACTTCCCTTTTGAAGAAAAAAAAAAATAAGGTTCTGAAAAGTATTTAAGAAATATATTTGGAAAAATTTGGTATACAGACAAAAAAAAAATTTAAAAACACAATTTTTTTATTTTACAAAATGAAAAAGTTTGGTTTAATTTTAATTTGACGGTACTTATGTTGCCAAGGGATTTGTCGTTTTTTGTAGAGGGGTTTTAAACAATTTTTTTTGGTGATACAGTTTTTTTCTGGAAAAAAGCGTTGTGGCTAGGTGGCGCTGGTTATCTTGTGGGGAAATTTTTGGGTAGGTTGCAGGGGATGTTATCCCGCATGGGAATTTTTTTTATTCAAAATTACTTTTTGCCCAAATTTCGTCGGGGGGTGGTAATATTTCCCATGGAATTTTTTTGGGTTTAGGTTGGCGGATGTTGTGTTTATCAGAATTTTTTTTGTTCTTAATTACTTTTTTTTCTATCTCTTTTTTGTGGGGGTTTTTTGAACGGGGGAATTTTTCTCTTGGGGCCCTGTTTTTTTTTTTGAAAAAACAAAATTCCCCGGTTCCCCCCAAACGATGTTTAGGCTTTAAATTTTGACCCTAAAATTTTACGGGCTCCATGTTGGTCTGATTTTTTTTTTTGAGAAAACAAAATTGCCCGCTGCCCCAAACGAGTGTTATAGTGAGTTCACACACGGGCCTTCCAGTAACTGCCCCATGTTGGGTACTGCACTGTTTTTTGTAAGAGAAAAAAATTTGCCACAGACCCCTATCGCCCCGTGAGTAATGGATTGCCACATTGGCACATTGTGTAGTTGTATAGAGTGTGGTTTTTGGTTGTTGTTCAAAGCAACCAAAAGCGCGACTTCGTTTTTGTGAGAAAATACCGCGCTCCAAACCAATTCGATGAAGCTAGGGGTATGCATCGGCTACAGCGCAAGGAATCTGGCAACGGGGAAAACACGCACGTTGGCAGGTTTTTGAAAACGCTCCAAGCAGTATCGTAGGATTAAAAAATTTACACAAGATCTAGATTATAGTTTTCGAACGATTAATAACAGCAGTTTGATTATTTTTAATAAATAGAATGTTTACTTGAAAATAAAACACATGTTTAAAACCAAATTAAAAGTAGATTTATTACAAAGAGAATATTTAACTACAAAGTTTAAAAAAGTCGATGGTCATTAGTATTATGATTCGTAATTCGATTTTTGAAAGACCAGCATTGTTTTAAACCAAGATTAAAATATAAATCAGAATTAGATACTCTCATTGTTCTGTTCGACGAATGATCAAGTTCATGGACACGTTGGCAAAACAATACAATACATCTCCACACTTAGAGCATTATCAAAGTTATTTGGTAAATATTTTAAAAAGTAACAAAAACTTTTTGAAAATAAGACACTGATATTACATTAGAGAAACATAAAAATACACACTAAGGCTTAAATTGCCAAAACACAAGACAAAAGGAATACGATGGGCTGCACCATCACCTTCTGGACTTGGGGCCTCCTTTGAAAAGAGACATGATAAGGAAAATTAATTAAACTAATCAAAATAATAATAATTTTTTTTTCAAAAAAATAATAGCTGATGAGATTATCAACAGTAAAGGAACGCGAAACGAGCAAAAAGCCAAAATGGCCGGAAAAAAGTGATGCCAAAACGATTTAATGCATACAAAAGTAAATATTACATTTTTTGTGTTGGTTACTTGATATTTATTTCAAGACAAGTGCGTGTAAGAACATTGCGTTAGTATGCGTATTGAAATTTAAATATTTTTAATTAAAAAAAATATTAGGAACCATTTCAATTGCTCTAACACAAGCAACACACATACTGATTTTGTAAATGATTTAAACATTTATCAAAGTTGCGTTTTAAGCTCAAACGAGTAATAAAAAGGCAGTTAAAAACATGTCTCGTCTTTTTTGAAAAAAATCCAAAATAGCAATTGGATTTGCTTGATTTACCAGCATTTACATAATCTAATTATATTGTAATAAGTTTCGATCGCTTAACATATAAATTTGCAGCGATAGGTTAATTATTACACAGTGTGAGATAATATACGTTAATAAAACACGTTCGTTCACAAGTTTGGGAGAGGAAACGATGGTAGATAGGAAAGGCGGATGATTCCCCTCCAAAGAAAACAGGTTTTGGCACTGAAGATGTTTCCTCCACACTTCAATCAACCGACCTCCGATTTACCGTACATTTACCCAATTTAAGTATAAAATAACTCATTAAATTTTACTCGATTTAAAGACCAGTCCTTATTTAAGTATTAAATTTAATATATTTTACGGATGGGTGATAAATATGGAAAATCCTAGTTGGGATGGACCAGTTTTAATGTTAATGCAGGGCCGCCATGAAAAAACTTACATATACGGCCCTATGTCTTGTTTAAAAATGTAAAAATAAACCACTGTATGAATGGTGGGTAAAGCTATGATATAAATGGTTCCGGTCTGTTTACTAGTGCTATACTCTATCGAGTTGCATGAACTATGAAGTGGAATATTTTACCAATTATTTGGGATTTTCATGTGCTTCAGGCAAATGTAAGTCCATATAGAACATGATCCGAAAACTGGCCAATACATCACAACTGTTCCGCAATGTGTATTACTGTATATGACAAAAGGTACAGTAGTTATACATCACTTGTAATTGCGTGCATGTGTAATAGCAGCAATGATGTCACAAAAATATAGTCAAGCCCACTAATTTATCCCGCAAGTGTAGCTGACTTAAATTTATTATTTTTCTAGCAATTCTATTTAAATCCAGTTCCTCTTGGTTACTGGCAAAAAGATGATGACACAGAACTTTAAAACAGAAATTCGAACTTATTCAGAGAATTGGTTACGATTATTCAACCTGTGTTGTAGAAAGATATTGAACGTTATGCTGGACAAATATGAACTTGTGCATGCAAGCTGATCAAAATAGCATGGGGTAAGTAGATATATCTTTTTAAGATAAGTACTTAGCACTGGTTTGCAATTGTTACGCACCAATTTTTGCATATCACTCTTGTTGAGGGCTATAAAATCAATTGTCAGAATTTTTTTTTAACAAAAACTTTTTACTTTTTTAAACCCCCTTTCCCCCCCAAATGCCTAGGTATTTTTTAGTATTGTGTTAATTAAAAAAAACTATCAAACATTAAAAGATAAAAACCCAAAAATGAAAATTTATTAAAAAAAAAAAATTTTATTTTTGTGTCTTTTTTTTTTGTGGTAAATTTATAAAAAACCCAATATATTTTTTTTCCGGGAAAAGGGCCCTTTTTTCCCAAAGAATTATTTGTTTTAAAACCTCAAAAAAAAAAAAAAAAGTTCCTGAAAACCCTAAGAAAAAAAATTGTATTGTTAAAAAATTGGGGGTAAGATTAGCTTTATTTAAAAGAATGGGGTAATTAAAGAAGAATTTTTTTTTTTCCCCCAACAAAATAGGGCAAAGTTTGCTAAATGATAAATTGCAAAAAAAAAAAAATTTAAAGCAATATAAGTTTTTTTCTTCACAAAATATGACTGATTTTTTTTTTTTAAAAATCTCTTAATTTTTTTTGAAAAAATAAAGAAAACTTGGAGTTTGGGGAAATTTTGGGGGAAAAAAGTTAAACATGTTTTTTATAGATATTTTTTTGCATAGCAAAAAAATTTTCCCAAAAAAATTTTCGCAGTTTATAATAAAACACTGCCCCAAATAAGAAAACAAGATTTCAGTCTTTTTTTTTTATACCCCCAAAAAATTTTAAAATTTTTTTGTCCATTTTGAAAATAAAAAAAAAGTTTTAGTTTTTTTGGTGTGGGAGAAGAAAACCGGTCAAATTTTTTTTGGGGAAAAAAGGAATTTTTTTAAAAAAAAATTTTACTTTTAAAATAAGGGGTTTTTTTTAAAACTATTTTTTAAAAAAAGAGTACCTAATATTTGGGAAAAAAATAGGGTGCTAAAAAAAACATTATTTTAAATTTTTTTCCCCCAAAAAAAATTTTAAAAAAAAATTTTATGGTAAAAAAAACAGGCATGAAAGTTTTCCCCCTTTCGGCGGAAAAAACCCCCCTTTTTTTTTTTATTTTTGGGTGATCCGAGATCGATGCAAAACCGTTGGAAAAATTTTGCCCCTATATATGGGGGGGGGGGGGGTTTTTGATCAAAAAAAGGCAGGGCCAAAAAAACACCTACGAGCGTAAAAGTTTTGGGTTAAACCCATCCGTCTTGAACTAAAAAAAATAACGGAATCTATATCTTTTTCCATTTTTGCCGCAAAAAAATCGAGAAAAAAAATTCGAGGGGATCGAGGTTTGGGTTTTGGGTTTACTGATCCTTAAAAAAAAAAAAAAAAAGACTCGATTTTACCTCAAAAAAAGCAACCCCAAAATTTGAGGTGTTGAGTTGTTTTGGGAGGTCTTTTTTAAAAATTTAAAAAAAAAAATTTAAAAAGCCCCCTACTAGTGCATTTCGCTGCAAAAATAGTAAAAATTATGATTCGATAAGTTTTTTGTTCAATAAAACCTTTTAAAAACCCCAAAAAACTAATTGAAAAAAAAAACTGACGTAAGTAACTGCCAATTTTAATGCTAAAATTTTGGGAAAAATATTTCAAATGCGATCACGTAACAGGGTTTTGAAAAAATCATTTTTACGTTCTTTTAATTTAAAAGTTCGAAAATTTTTAAATTTTTTTTTATAAAAAAAGCATCGGTTTCCCCAATCGGTATCCCGTTTTTTTTAAAACCCTTTTTAAAAACCGTTTTTTCACTAAGTTAACTTCGGAGTCCGGGGGCCCTAATTTTTGAACAAGGGTGCATTTTGAAACCAGGGTCCGTTTTTAAAGCGGTATTCCCATCACAATTTGCGATGCAAATTCCCCGAAAAATAGCGAAAACAAATAGTCCCCCGATTCGCTAAAATTGCAAATTTTTTTTTAACGAGTTAAATTTTTTTTTGGGCGCCGTAATTGGGTTTAAAACCCCAATTTTTAAATTTTTTAAAAACGTTAAAAATAACAAAATTCTTAAAAAAAAAGATAAAAATTTTAATTAAAATGTGAAAAAAAAATTTTAAAGATTAGATTATACAAAATTTTTTTTAAAAATCTCGCCCAGCCTTTGCGATCCCCCCTTTAGAAGAGGAGTAAATTTTAAAGGTTTCCCCTTTTTTAAAATTTATTTTGTGCCAAAAAAATTTTTTCACCACCGTTTGGGTCACATTGCGCAGAATGTTTGACAGTTCTTTGGCTCTGTTTGACGGAAAAAGGTCTCGTTACTTTTGTGCTCCAGTTTGGGCCCCCAAATCGAGAAAACCAGAATATTTTTTTTGATAAGTGTCTAAACCGTGTCCGTAAAGTCGTAAATCAGGGGAAGGCTCTTTAAAAAAAATATTTTTTTTTTACTTTGAACTTTTTTCTACTTGGGGCCCCATCGGGTTTCGATTTTAGACAATTTTTTTTTTTTAAAAAAAATGGGGTCCACTTTTAGAAACTTAATATTAGGTTTTTTATGAATTTCAAAAGCCCTTTTAATTTTTTTTTTGGAAAAGTTTTTTAATTTTTTTTTAAACTTTGTATAAAACCCCTTTTTAATGGGGGAAGGGTTTTTAAAGACCAAAATTTTGGGGGTTTCAACCCCAAAAAGATTTTATTCAAAAATTTTTTTTTAAAAATTTTAAAATTTTTTTTATAAAATAAAACCCCCTGCTTGAACGTAATGGGATGATCTAAACTCTTAAATGGAAATTGTGTTATGATTTTTTTATTTTTGTAAAGGAGTTTTCATTAGTCCAGGTAGCACACCAACGTCGGCCAATATTAAAGAAAAAAAATTGGCCAAAATTTTGGGGCAAAATTTTGGGCCCAGGGAAAAAAGGGGAAAACCCCCAAAACCCCAAAATTGGGACACGGGGCGTTTTTCGAATTGGGGCCCAAAATTTATAAAAATTTTGTTTCCCCAATTTTTGGGAAAATGGGCATTGGCCCCACTTTAAAAAAAAGACCCCTTTGGGCCCATTTTTGTACTACAGGGGGTTTAGGGCATTGGTCCCAAAATCCCCTTTTGCTTTTGGGCCCACAAAAAAGGGGCCCCCCTACCCCAAAAATTTTGGGGACGGCCCCCGGGTTTTTCGACTTTGGGGGCCCCCTTTATAAAAAGTGGAAAAATGTCGCAATCGAAAATTGGGGCCGACAAAAAAAATGAAACCCCCTTTTGGAAAAAAATTTTTTACAAAAATGGGTTTTTGGGGTTTTTATCAAAATTTTGTTTTTCCAATTCCCTGGGGTTTTTAAAAGTACTTCTCAAAAAAAAATTTTTTTCCCTTTTCCCTTCCCCTTTTAATTTTTTTAAACCCAATTTTTTTTGGGGGAAAAAAAAAAAAAAATTTTTAAAAAAGGTTTTAATTTTTTTTATTTTAAAAACAAAAATTTAAATAAATTTTTGTTAATTAGAAAAATTTAAAAAAAAAAATTTCCTTTGAAAAAATTTTTTAAAAAAAAAAAAAATATTATTAATAAAATTTTTTAATTTTTTTTTAAAAAAAATTTTTTTCCCCCGGTTAAATTTTTTCCTATTTTTTAAATTTAAAAAAATTTTTTTTAAATTTTTTAAAAATAAAAAAAAAGGGGAAAATTCCCTTTTTTTAAAAAATTTTTTTTTTCCCACCAACAAAAAAGATTTTAAAAAAAATTACAAAAAGGGAAAAGGGGGGAAAAGTAAAATTTTGGGGGGAAATCCCCTTTAAAAAAATGCCCATGAAGGGGTTTTACGACAAAAGTTGATCAATGGGGTAAAACCAAAATTTTTAAAAATTTTTCCCCAAGGGGGGCCCTTTTTTTTTGGGCCCCAAAGTAAAAAGGCATTTTTGAAAAACAATTTAAAAATAGGTTAAAAAAAAAATAAAAAAAAAAAATTTTAAAAAAGAAATTTTGATTTTTTAGTAAATATTGAAATTTTTTAAAAACCCTTTGGGGGAATTCAGAAGCTATAAAAAACCCCACCCCGAAAAGCTTTTTTTTTTCTGTACTGCCCTTAAAAGGGCAAAAATTTAAAAACCCAAAATTTTAAAATAAAAAATTTTTTTTCATATAAAAATTTTAAAAATTTGAAACATTTGCCCCTTTTTTTCCCAAAATTTTTTAAAATTTAAAAATCCCCCAAAAAACTCGGGTTTTAATTTTTATGGGACGGGCGTTTCCCCCTTAAAAAACCCAAAAAATTTTTTGAAAGTGAGTTAAATTTTTAAAAAATATTTAGAAAAATCCTTTTGGGGATATTTTTTTTTGTTTACTATGGGTTTTTTTTCAAAAAAATTTTAAATTTGGGGAAAAAATTTTAAATTCTTGTCAAAAAACTGAAAAAAAAAAAAAAACGTTTGCAAAATTTTTAAATTAAAAAAAATTTTTTAAATTTTAAAATTTTTTTAAAAAATTTTATGTTTTAGATAGAAAAAATTTTTTTTAAAATTTAAAAAAAATTAAAAAAAAAAATTTTTAAAAATTTTAAAAAAAATTTAGAAATTTTTGAAAGTTCTGTAAAAAATGTTTCACAAAAAAAAAATTTTAAAATTAAAAAAAAATTTGGGGGGGTTTTATATTTTTTAAATTTTTCCCATTTTTTATGGGAAAATGAATAAAAAAAAGTGGGGTTTTTATTTAAAATTTTCCCCAAAAAAAAAAAATTTTTTAAAAAAGTCCATCAAATTAAAATTTTTAAAACCCTTTTATAATTAAATAAAAACATCTTACACAAGATGAAATAATCCCATATTTTTAAAAAAAAAAAATTTAAACCAAAATTATCTAAAACAATCCTTTAAAAAGGGTTTAAATCATTATGAAATTTTTTGCACTTTTAAAAACCCCATATTTTAAAAATTTTAAATGTAAAAATTATACGGGAAACCTAGGGAGTTTAAAGGGAAATTTTTTTAAAATTTTGTTTTAAAAATTTGGGCAAAAAAACAAAAATTTGAAATTTTCTAAAATTTTTATTTTTACTTTAAATTTATATAAAAAATTTTAAAAAGAAATTTTATATTTTTTTAGACATTATTTGAGTATATTTTTTCATTAAAATATTCAGCAAAAAAATAAAAATAAAAAATTAGTTAATTATTGCTTAAAATAAAAAATTAAAATTTAAATTTTAAAAGATTTGGGGTTTTAAAAAATTATTTTTATTTAAAAAAAAAGGGTTAAAATTTTTATTTTTTAAAACCGTTTTTTTTTTGAAAATTATTTTTTGTTTTATGAGTAAATTAAAGGAAAGGTATTTGTATTTTAAGCCCCCCCCCTTAAAAAACCAAAAAATAAAAAAAATTATTAGACGGGCCCCCCGGGGTTCTAAAACGAAAAAATTTAAACTATTTTTGGAAAAACTATGGTTGAGGGATCAGAAATATTTTATTTTCCAAAATTTAAATTTTTGTTAAAAGCCTTTTGTTTTTGCTACTTACAGTTTGAATCCTGTGTTTGTTAATAAAGTTTTTAAAAATAATATTTTTTTTAAATCCTTAAAAGTACCTTTTAGGTGGGCCCTGCAAAAATTTTTAAAAACCCCTTAGACATTCACAATTGTCAAAAAAAAAAAAGGGAAAATGGGAGATAATATTTTTCCCCCCTTTACATTGACGAATAAAACGAAAATAAACTTTAAAATTTTTTATTTGATTAAAACTGAAGTCTTTAAGATATTTAAAATTTTAAAAATTTTTGGTAAAATACTGACAAGGGGTTTTTTAAAATTTGTTGATAATAAAAAAAACTTTTTAAAAGAGAAGGGATTTCCCAGTAATAAAAAAATCCCCGAAAAAATTTCTACTGAAGTCAAAAAACTTTTTAATTTATATTTCCCCCTTTAAAAATTTTTGAAGCGAAAGGCCCTCTCCGTCAACCAAAATGTTTCCATCTAGAATATCGGAGCAAAATTTTAAAAGGGTTCCAACTCCTTCATATACTTTTGTTTTTGTCGAGTTTTTTTTGTTTAAAGCCTTCTAATGTTTTTGGGTTCTCCCGGTTTTTGTAAAAATAAAAAATGGTATAAAAAACCCCAAAGTTCCCTAACATAAATTTTGTTTGCGGGGCCCCGGGGGAATTTTTTTGGAAAAGGGAAAAAAGGATTTTATTTCCGAAATGCTACCTAAATAAACCCTCACATTATTAGACAGGTTACCAGAAGGGTTTCTCAAATTTAAATTTTTTTTTCCCTTTAAAAAATTAATGCAGTTTTTTGGCAGAACTTTTTTGGAAAATTTTTTTTAGGCCCGGAAACCCTTTTACCGGGGGGGGGAAGTAAAAAGGGTTTGGAAAAGGGGTTTTTTGTGTTCTTTAACGTTTTTTTCACCCCCGGGTTTTTGTTTGTGCTTGACTTTTTTTTACCCTTGATTTTTTGTTTGCTGGCAGAAGGGTATTCGATTCTTGTCTGTAAATTTCATATAGCATTTTCTATGAAAATTAATTTTTAGAATAGAGGGGTCGGTCTTCAATATTCCCCCCTTTTAGTTTTTTTAGCTTATCTTTTTTCCCCAAAATCGTTTTTGTTGAAAGGGCCCCTAAATTTGGGACAGTGTTTTCAGTTTTTCCAAAAATTTTTCTGGGAAAAAATTCCCCGTAAAATTATGTAAACGGGGGTTTTGAGAAAGTGGGGAAAAATAATTCAATTGGAAAGGGGGTTATAAAATATGCAAATAAAATTTTCTTTTCGATAATTCTTTACCTCTCATAAAAAAAAAAAAATAAAAGCGAAATAGGCAATTTTCGAAAAATTTTCTTTTCGGGCGTCAACCCGGGTGCCCCCAAAAAAGTAAACAAATAAATTTTTGCTAAAAAAGCTCGCCTTTTTAAAGGGGTTTCACAAAGTTGGGCCCTTCTCGCTTTTCTGAAATAAACCCTTCCCTTAAAAAATTTAAAATTCTGCTATTGGTTTTTGGGCATAACTAATTAAAGTTTCACATGTAGAAAGCAGAAAATTGAATTTTTTTACTCTCGAAAAAATTATTTTTTATTTTTTAATATCAAAGAAAACTACGAACCTTTTAAAGATAGCCGAACCCCCATCTTAGGCCCAAAAAACCCGTTTTTAAAAAAAAACCCCCAAAATTTCCCCAAAGCACCACTTTTTAATTCGGGGTTAACCCTCACGTGAAATTTTATACCTTTGAAAACATCGATCAATGGTTTGGGCCCAATTTTTTTTTTTCGACGTTGTATCCCCAATGTCGCCAAAAGGGGCCCAAAAATTTTTCGAAAATTTTTTAAAAAATTTTTTTTTTTTTAAATAATGATAAAAACCCTTTTTGAAATATTATTTTAAAAAATTTTTTGTTTCATTCTTCCAACATCCAAAAAAAAAAATTAATTTAAAGTCATTTTAATTTTAAAAAAATTTCCCCCCTGCCCGCGAATGTTGACAGATGTCGCGATTTTCAAGTTCCCAAAATTCCTCGACTTTCGCAATGTTGGCCCCATGTCGGTAGAACGTCCCGGGCCCCCCATTTTTGTGGGTACCCCGGGGTTATCAGTTTTTTTTTTTAAAAATGATTTTAAAAATGGATCGGGTATACAGTTTTTAAAAATTAAAACTAAATTTCATTTTTTTAAAGATTTTTATATGTGTGTATTTTTTAGGAAAATAATATGGGCCCCAAATTTCTAATTGGTTTTACGTCGTTTCCCCCCGATAGTGCCCAAAAAAATTTTTAAATTCAGTGTTCAGCCTTTTTGATTAGTTTGCACTTTAAAGCCTGAAAAAAAACCTCCCTTTAAAAAAAACTATACTTTCAGGGTAGGAAAGTATATTTTTTTGGAAATTTTGGGGGGAAAAATATTTTAAATCCTTTTTCTCGGGCTATACCCCCCGGTTTTTCTTTTTTTTAAAATTGGGAAACTTTTTATAATTTTTAAAAATTTTGTAAATTATTTTTTTGTAATATCTTGACTATTGGGGTTTTTTTTTTGCTTAGGCTTGGAAAAAGAAAAAAAAGAAAGGGGGGACGGAGATTTAGAGCCCAAAAAAAAAGAAGAAGAGGAAAAAGGGGAAGAAGGAAGCCCAAGAAAAAGAAAAAGGGAAAAATGTAATATAAAAAATTTTCCCCAAAAATTTTCATGTACCCTTTAAAATTTTAACCCCAAAATACCCTTTCCCCCGTTTTCCCTTTAAACCCACCAAAAGTTTTTTAAAAATCTAAATTTTAAAACCCTCAACACCTTTTTAAAAAACCTTTTTTTTTTGAAAAAAAGTTTTTGCGTCCCCTTTAAATTTTCTTAGGGGGGTAAAGGGGTTAAACCCCCGTGCATTTTTTCTCGAAATTTGGTTGATCGGGTCATCGAAACGTTTATCGGAATTTAGCGAAAAAAAAAGGTGATCGCATCCGTATCCGAAAGTGCACAAGGGGATATTTGGCAAGGTGAAAGAAATTTACGGGTAAAAGTCATCCCATCGATATCGGTCAAAGGGAAAAAATTTAATCACGTACGTTTTATCGGAAAAAATTTTGGGCGAATTTGATATCGAACGTAAGAAACCCAAAAAAAGTGGCTTTTTTTTTTAGTAAAATACAAATTGCGTTAAAAAAATTTCCCCCCCCAAAAATTATATCCGAAAGATTTATGTTCAAACTGGTAATAGTTATTTTTTATTTACTTAAAAACAAAAATTTTTAATTGGGTTGCGAAAAATTTAAAAAATTTTTTTCTTTTGTGGGTAAACATTCTTTTTTTAAATTGGGAAAATTTAAATTTTTTTTTTTTGGCCTGATTTAAATTTTTTAAAAAACTTTAAATTAAAGGAAAAAAGATTTTTTAAAAAATATTTTGAACCAAACAACTTTTTTAAAGGTAAATTACCAAAAAGTTTTTTTTAAATTAAAAATATTTTTTTTAGTATTGTTAACTTAAATTTAAAATTTAAAAGGAATTTTAAATTGCAAAAAAAAAATCAAAAAAAAAAATTTTTAATCAATAAAAATAAAAAAAAAAAATTCTTTAACGACAAAATTTTTAAACTCTTTTTTTAAAAGCCCAAAAACCCTGCAAGCCTCCATAGCCAAGAGGTCTAAAAAGCCTCGTTTCAAGTCAAAAAAGGGGGATCCGAGATTTTTTGGGTTTTGTCCTCCTCCCCCTAAAATTGCGAAGGGTTACCTGACTAACAGAAAAAATGTGGCGCCCTCTCGTTTAAACCCTTTTTTACAAAAATGTCGTAAACTGTTCGGGGAAATTTTTTCGGAAAGGTTTGAAATTCCCTCGGACGATGAGATTTCGATTACTAATCATCGGATTTTTAAGATTTCTTCTTGGGCTTTTGGGTCGGAATCTCATCGGAAAAAAAAAAATCATCCCAGGGCCCGGTCGATGAGGGACAGAAAAAGAGTTTCGAGCAACGGGGAATTTTCTCCCCCAAAAACCGATATTTGAATTCTCACCGGCTCACTGGTGAACGATGAAAAATTTGATTATCCCGGGCGATGAAAAAAATTTCTACTTTGGGTTTTATATCTGTAAAAAGACCCGTCATGTTTCCTCATTTCATTTCTTTTTAAAAAAAAATTTTAAAATTTTTTAATTTTAAAAAAAAAAATTAAAGTTTTAAGGGAAACATTTAAAACCCCCCGCTACAGATTTTTAACAATTTTAAAAAATTAAAATTTAAAAAATTTTTTTTTTTTAATTTTTTAAATTTTTTTGGGCATGCCCCCCCCTTTTAAAAAAAAAT
>JAFNEN010002973.1:0-13240 GCA_019343175.1 Oedothorax gibbosus
TTAAAAAACATCATAGATATCCCAAAAAAAACGTTGTTTGGAATGTAAATTATTAACTTAAACCGATATTTAATATCAACATGAGAGCCATTAGAGTAACTCAAAATTAATAATTTTTCAAAAAATTAACAAAATAATTTCACCTAATCGACGAATATTTGGTTTGAATAGTTGAAAGAGATTCAAAATTCCTCCCTGAATCCTCCATGATTTCAAAATATTTACAACCGACTCATTTTTTAATGCCAGATGCATTTCTCGCTCATTTGGAACCCATAATGAATGGCAATCTTTTCGTGCCGTGTACTTTCTCTTTTCACTTCCGTTTTCCTTCCCCTGCTTCTGCTACAGGTCGCTCGCCATGAATGTCGACGTCGTGACGCCTGCAAAAAAAAGCGCTTTCTCGAAAACGACCTGATATATTTGACTTTTTTTATTTTAAATTAAAAATTACATCATGTGGGATCAAAGGTGTTATTCAATCGAGTTAGTACCTGCCCTTTTAGATAACTTTTTGATATATTTGAAAACCATATTTCATATAAACAACTTTTAAAGTAAAACCCAACGGATCAAATTTGTAGTCATTGTTCTAAAGTTTCACAATTCTCAAATACAATAGAGTCCCGTGTTGACGCCAATTATCAACATGCTGCAGGGCATATTTTAAGGGTTTTTTTGGGGGCAGTTGTCCACACAGTCAAATAAAATTGCCCCCACAGTTAAATCAAATTTCCCACGACGTTTTCCTAATTTTTTACAGCGGTTATGTGTTTCTATTAAAAAAAAATATTTTTCTGTAAAAAAATGCCACATGGGAAGCGTGACCCCTAACCCTTCCCACAAGCAAAAGAGTGAAACAACCAGGGGGGTTCTCTTTCTTTCCTACTATGGGATGGGGAGGTGGGAGGTGTCTGTATTCCTACGTCAATGTTATTTGAATTTGGTTGTATGAAAATGAATGGTTGTATTATAATGAATGAAATTAAAATAGTTCAAAAAGTCACAGAGTTTATGTTGCTTACACTCTTTTCCTATCGAACAAAACGACCATTAGCAATAATTTCCGTAATTCCAATTTTCACACCCCTACTCTTTTTTGACGATTATTCAACTAACATAAACTGCACATTTACAATCCCCCCCACCCCTCCGAGGAAGTTAGAGTTGCCCACACAGTCAAATTTCCTTAAAATATGCCCTGACATGTTGTAAATAGAATAAGACTCGGTAAAATAGCTCTAAGCAATTATCTTTATTTAAGCTATTGTACATGACAAACACACAAGCAAGTTAAAAGAGACAGTAAAAATGGCTCAGAATCACGTGGAGTGTCCCAGGTTTTTTTCATCTGCAGTGACAGGGCCAACTCTCGTACGGATTGAAGAGATGCACGACACAGACTGGACGTTGAAGCTTCTCGTGAGTATGGGTGCAGGGGGGTGGTCGTCGAGGGACCCGCTTGTTCCGTGGAGGATTGCGACAGGTGATCGTCTCTTGCACTGACGTTATTGGGGTCTTTATAGTCTGAGCCCATCGATGAAGACATCGCTGAATGGGAACTCAACGACGATAAAGTTATCGTTGAATTTGATCTCGTCAACGGTAAAGAATCGGTCAGGTCTTCTGCATCTAATGAAGTGGGTTCACTGTCTTCTACGTGTGCTGCTTCTGCTACGTTGAGATGAGTGGGCGGAGTGAAAGGAGATTCATTTTCTGCACCATGGACGATTGGACCATCTCCAGCAGAACTAGGAATACCCCCATTCCAATTGATGGCAATATCTAACAGCCAGTCTTCAAGGAATGGCGGTGAGGTGGAGCGACGTCGGCGACTCATCTTGAAGCGAGAGCACAAGGAGCGTTCGTTGTTCCTCGATAGTAACAACGAATGAATGGCGTTCGACTGGGACACTTCCTTTTATACCATGGATGGATCGATTTTTTTTAATGTATATTTGAGACATGTAAGTGGACCGTGTCAGTGTCTCTCAGGCACTGAATGGCAGTGGAGTCTCGAAGTGACACCCAGTGTTTTTTTTTTTAAATATATAAAATGAGACATGTGAATGTGGACCGTGTCACTGTCTGGCACTGAATTGCAGTAGAGACTTGAAGTGACACCCATTTTTTTTTCATATATAGTCGAGACGTTCGGTGACCAGCATCAGTCTTGAGCTGGCAGTCCTTCAAGATGAAACCTGCTCTTCTCTTCTGCTTTTGGGTCGTGTCCACCACCATATCTACCAACCGGGGGATTCCAGCCACACTGGAGGCGGAAGCGGGAACTTCGCAAGCAGCGGTAGAGACGACCCTTTCGCCAGAGGATCAATCAAATAGTCCATCCAAACAATCGAAGATTCCATCACTGCGTATCCATATCGAGATCCAGATAGATCACAGCTCTACAAAAGGGACACGAGTTGTTCTTACCCTCCAACCACTTCCAGATACACTTGCTTTGCTACAGCCCCAGTGTCCGCAATTCAATCGATGTTTGGTCGTAATGCAGCATACCTACATATGCCACAGTCTTCGGCCGACTCAAAGTATGAATCCGGCCAGCTGTGGCGGTAGCAGGACGGCTTTCAACTCTGATGCCACCGATGCCAATCGTTCGGCTGTCAGAGTCTCTGGCCAAGACAACCGCAACAGATGGTATAGCTGTGGAAGTAAGAAATCCTTCCAAATAAAATGAATCACGGGAACTCTTTGGCCGGCATACTTTTTGGCCAACTCCTCCATCAGGTCTACAGTGACAAGGGACCTGAAGGGATGCCAGACCAGGTCACTATAAACAGTCGAATTTTGCAGCGTCAATTTGAAATCGAGAAAAATCATTATAAAATCGTCGACAGGTTCCCGTTCAGCCGATACAGAACCGTCGTCGATATCGACTGCTTGTAGGACTTCTGAACACATGATTATGTATTCAGTGAAACCAAACAAGTCGTCTCGGGATTTGAATGCGTAAGCTAAAAGAGCCTGGTCACGTTAAGGGTCGCAAACGAGTGCACGAGCAGTGTTCATTGTTCTTCGAGAGTAACAATGAATGAATGGCGTTCGACTGAGACACTTCCTTTTATACCATGGATGGATCGATTTTTTTTTAAATATATATTTGAGACATGTAAGTGGACCGTGTCAGTGTCTCACTGGCACTGAATCGCAGTGGAGTATCGAAGTGACACCCATTTTTTTTTAGACATGTAAGTGGACCGTGTCAGCAGGGCCGTAACTTGGATATTTTATTGGGGAGGGAGGACCACGTTTTGGCGCCCTCTTACATTTTTTTGGAGCTTCGTCAGTTATGAATCATTATTAACGGCTAATTACATTAATTAGTACTTATGAATTAATTTAACTTTCTAATCAAAGTAATAAATTTTTATTAATTACTAATTAAACCATTTTTAATTAATAATTAAATAATTATTAATTACTACTTACATCATTATTAATTACTAATGAAATAATTTTTAATTAAAAATTAAAGAATTATTAATGACTAATTTAATTGTTTAACAATTAATGTGTAAATTGGTTCAAAGTGAATTAACCTAATTTGAAAATATCAACACTGAATTAGTTATGATAAATTTACACCTACAAATTATTGGCTTTATAATTAAGTAGACCTTGTAGAAGTAAATTAGATAGTACCTTGCAAAAATTTGAATTTTTGGCATAACATGCATACAATATTTTGGCTAAGGAAGTTTCCCCCCCCCCCGATTGTGTTAATAGAGTATGCGATAGAAACGAGTGATATTCCAACTTTCTTGATCCTTTATACAATTTTCTATATAATAGCAATGCGAATATCTATACAATCGTGCTAAAGAAAAAAAAACAGTATTGCTTCACAAAATTATCGAAAAGTAGCTTTGGCACGCAATTTAATTGTAAAAGTTACATTTTGTCATTTTCTATTTATAATTATAAAATTAGATTTCTTTATTAATTTACATTGTTTTATGTACAAGTACATATTTAAAAAAAATAGATGAAATTTAACTCCCTAAACCGATACATACATTTAATAAGTAACTTATATAATCATAATAAAATGAATAAATAGTAATTTCTTACCCTATTTTTATTTCCAACGAAAAATAAAACTTATATTTTAAAAGGTAGATTTAATTTTTATTGTGAACTTATTATTGAGTGCAGAAGGTTTCGAAAATTATAAGCATTAGAAAAGCAAGAAAAAAAGTGGCTAAGATTAGCTTTCTCTTTTAAACAACATGTAAATACGTTAATAAGCACAATTAAATAAAAAGGATTTACTTGAGATCACGCGACCGACCTCCGTAGGTGGTCTCTGGCTACTGACTGAAAGATGAAACAAGAGCAGACAGTTGTACACAACAATAAGGCTCCCAACTTACAGCCCCCTTTTCTGTCCCCCGTGGAAATCGTGTGATCACCCACCACTTTTTATTGCCATGTCCACCAACAGCATCTTTCGTGGGAAATCGTTTTCATCCCTTTGATACTGTCTTGTGTAGGGTTATCGACTTCAAGATAACGGATAAGATTGTCCCCCCCGGCCCCACACAGAACAAAAAATCCTAAATACGTAGCTATGTCTAGACGGTCGTTGAGTCTTAGTCCAGCTGGTCAAACAGTTATATTTGGGCGCAGAAAAAGATAGTGAACTGATAATTAAATTACCCATTTTTACAGCCTGAATCGAAGCTTGCAAGACTGTCAAAAGAGCAAAGAGGGCAACGCAAAACTGTTAGGTAGTTTCATACTTAGGGAAATACCAACAGACTTTAAAAAAAAAACGAAAATCGTTTTGAACTAGTATAATTGTTTGGATCTGTTAAGTTTGCAGAGTGAATAGTGAACTTTGCAGAAGACATGCAAAAGAAGAACATTTATTCAACGATAGAGACAAAAGATATCCAAACTACAAGTCGATGGAAAAAACTTTAGAATGACCAATTTGATCAATCTTTACAAATCATACGATGCGGCTCGTGCTCAGCATGAGACGACATCGCGCGCTAAAATGAAATGACGTGACATTGCAATATAAAATATTTCCATATTTTAACACTCCCCCACAATGTCAAGTCATTTTTCACAAATTTGTTTCACGTCTCCAACACCAATCATTTCCAAACACTTGAGATGCTTTGAAGGACTTAAGGGCTTAGTTGAAACGTCTGCTCCCATTTCTTCAGTTGGTACATGGCAAATTTCAATTTGCCCATTTTCCAAGGCATCTCTCACAAAATGGTGTCTGATGTCAATGTGTTTAGTACGCTTATGAAATACAGGATTTTCGGCAAGTTTTATTGCCCCCACATTATCAACAATTAAGCGCACTTTTCCTAAGCTGTAAGAACAAAGTTCACCTAACAACTTATTCAAATATATAGCTTCTTTAGTCCCCTTCAGAAAGAGCCATGTATTCACTTTCGGTAGAAGAGAGTGCTACTGTCGCTTGCTTACGACTTTCATAGGAAATTACACTTCCACTCAAAATGAAGCTATATCCTGTATATGAATATGACCTGCGGCTCTCTTGGCAGTTCCCCCATCAGAATCCGTATACCCAAACAATGATTTATCATCTGTATGTCTATATATCAGACCAAAATTAATAGTTTTAATTAGTACCTCAAAACGCGTTTGGCTGCAGTCCAATGCGATTTATCAGAACAGGACAAAAATTAACTGAGTATGCTTACTGTGTTTGCTATGTCTGGGCGTGTGTAAGTAGCAAGATACATTAGTCCGCCTACTAATTCACGATAGGGAAATTGCTCGTCGCAAGTTTCGGCTTTCGTTAATTTCACTGTGATATTCATTGGAGAATTTGAGGTTTTAGCATTGGACATCTCAAAACGCTTTAACAATTCGTTGATATAACTGGATTGGCTCATGGTCACAACTCCATATTCCTGCCGAAAATTTATGCCCAAACAGTATTCAGTGATTCCAGAATACTTAACCTCAAGTTCCATATTTAAATGACTTTTAAACTTTTCAAGCATTTTAGAATTTTCTGACATGAATAAAATATCATCAACATATACTGAAATCATTGTCAGCTCTTTATCGTCTTTTAAATAATAAACACATGGATCAGCAGTCGATTGTTTAAGTCCAAAATTCTTTAATATCTCGTCCAATTTTGTATTCCAGCATCTACCGGCTTGTTTTAAGCCATAAAGGGAATTCTTAAGAAGAAGAACTTTATCTCCCTTATCCTTCTCACGGAGCATTTCCGATGCTTTTAAGAACAGCTCACTATCTGACTTTTCATTCTTTGCAATATGTTCTAGAATTTGGACAAAATAATCCGGGCATTCCATAAAAACTTCCTCGTCCAAATTTCCGTTTAGATACGCGGTAGTTACATCAAACTGATGAATTTTTATTTTCAAATCAGCTGCCAAGGCCGACAACAACCGAATGGACCCTGCCTTTGCTACCGGTGCAAAAGTATTTCCAACCTCACAAGGATTTTGGGAAAATCCTCTGGCGACAAACCGAGCTTTGTTCTTTAGAAGTGTTCCATCCGAGTTGTACTTATTTGTCAAGATAAACCTACCGCCTATACATTTCTTTGAAACTGGTCTATCCACTAACTCAAACGTATTTTTACTTAAAATGCTTTTTACCTCTGTCGCCATAGCATTTAGCCATTTATCTCCATCTGAGCCCTTTAAAACTAATGACATAGGTATTTCCGCATGTAAACCAAAGTCATTTGATTCCTCAGTTTCTGCAAAACGAACAACTTCGCGATTGCGGAGAGAAAGAGTATTCTTTGGGACATCCTTGTTTTCATTCCAATCTACAATTTGTTTATCCTCAATTTCCCTTCGTTTAGTTTTACAAGCCTGTTCAATGACTGGGGGTTGGACAATTATTTCTCGTTCCAACTTTTCACAATTGCTTTTATCCAATTCTAAATCACTCAACAATTCACTTAACTCCCCCACTGGATAAGTTTCAGTATTTTCGAAGAACTTAACATTTCTAGATACAACAACTCGTTCCTCGTCTGGGAAATAAATACGGTAAGCCTTGCGACCTTCCTTAAAACCCACAAATATTCCCTTTTTGGATCTCGGGGCAAATTTATGATGTGGCTTGTTGTCTAAATAATATGCTGTGCAACCAAAACCCTTGAAATAACACACATTAGGTACTTTCCCATTCCATTTCTCGTAAGGGGTTTTTCCATTTAAAGCGCTTGTGGGACACCTGTTCTGAATGTATATCGAGCAATTAATACATTCAGCCCATAAACTTAAAGACAATTTGGATTGAGCTAAAAGGCATCTCCCCATTTCCACTAGAGAACGATTTTTTCTTTCACAACACCCGTTCGAGCTACTAGAATATGGAGCCGTGACTCTTCGCTCAATGCCACTTTCACTGAGAAAATCATTGAAATCTTTATTTATATACTCTGTTCCATTATCACTCATAAACACCTTTATTTTGGCTGATTTTTGATTTTCCCACAAAGCTTTAACTTCTTTAAATGCGCTTAAGGCTTCACTTTTGTGTTTTAAGAACCTTAAGCCCATTTCACACGGTGAACCTTCTACACGGAACTGCTCTGATAGGGTTGTTCGACTGCCCAGATTCTGACGTCACACGTTCCTGGAGGGGTTGTTGTGAACGATACTTATCGCTAATCTTGGCACATTTTTTCAATTTTTTTACATAATAATTACGAACAGTTTACCCAGATAATATAATTAATACGAACAGTTATAACCAGTACTATATTGAAGCATATGTTTTTCTTTTTAAGTATTCTTTGCCTTATCCTATACTGTAGAAGCAGGTAACTTTGGCCATGTGAGAAAGGGTTATAGTAATCATAAATAATGATTTACTTTTTACTTCCTGAATCTGACTATATTTCTGAATATCTTTCCAGTTTCCAGTTAAAAATTATATAAAAAAATATTATTCTACTTTTGGCAATACTATATATACATTCTTAGGAGCATTTAATGACAAAAATCTACTTCCAACTTTTGTCTGGAACATCTAAAAAAGTATTGAAAACAAAAAAAAAACACTATACTATACTTTTATTCATGGGGATAAATATGCTATATTTAATTATTGGTCATCGGGAAATCCGCATGCTGCGTGCTTATTTTAAAAACTAATACCATTTTTTAAATTTATAAAATTTAACACAAACATGCTTAAAAATTATTCCTAATTCAATACTTAAAATGCATGGCCATTTCAAAGTGTTTAAATAGTTTTTGCAGTTTAATTTTTTTCTTCTCTCAGACCAAAGTTACCCACAATGATAGTAATTATAATTTTTGGTTGTTGATTACAACCTCAAATGAACCTACTTGACATTTTCATTGACTTTACAAGAAAGGGTTATAGTAATTATAAATTATGATTTACTTTTTATCTCTTGTGAATCTGACTATATTTCTGAATATCTTTCCAATTAAAAATACTCAAGTTAATTTTATTTCTCCCACAATTAACAAAAATGAAATGAAATAGTTTGCTGTTTTAATGCTCAAAATATTTTATTTACTAAAATGTTCCAAATTTGGACAATTCTTTGTCTTCCTCTTCATATCTTGACATTATGTCTTCCAAATCCGCCCTGAATTTTCTTTTTAGAAAAGGGTTTTTCAATTCTGAAAACCTGTTACAATAGT
Source organism: Oedothorax gibbosus (assembly GCA_019343175.1). Classification (NCBI taxonomy): domain Eukaryota; kingdom Metazoa; phylum Arthropoda; class Arachnida; order Araneae; family Linyphiidae; genus Oedothorax; species Oedothorax gibbosus. The sequence continues at coordinate 8,682 of JAFNEN010002973.1, forward strand.
AACGGAAGAAAAGTTCATCTGTTGTCTCCTGAGGGGACATTTATTATCGACTCCAAAGCAGGGCCATAATACTGTTGGGCGTTTCTGAATTCTTCTTTGATCTGGGCTCAAAAGTTTGGGCAGAACTAGGAATGGGTTCTTTTTGTAATTCCTGCTCCTCATCCTCAATTGACATATCCATAGCAGATTCATGAACCTAAAAAATAAAATTATGAATCACCATAAAATACTTTCATTAGTAGAAGTAGGGGCAAAAAAAAGTGGGGTATATGCTCAGAACTTGACTGCAAGTGAAAACTGCCCTTCCTCCCTCCAAAATAAAAAAATAGATGTCTTCCAATTTTCGTCAGAATTTTTTATAGACCTTATGAATCTCCATTATTTAACTTCAAAATAACATTTTAATAAAAATGAAGTAAAAGTTTTATCTCGGAAAGTCGAAAGAAAGCAAGACAGAAAAAGTGTCGAAACACATAACCCTCCGTTTACCTGCATTTTTAGCATTGCACAGGTTAAAGGTGAGCAGCAAAGCACCCAGCAAACAATACTCTACTCGCCCATTATTGGGCCAATACTGAAATGTCGGCATCTCCAGTATTGGCCCAATGCACGGTGGCCGTAACGGCGTCGTCACAAACGTGTCCGCCCTTGCCAGCACTGGCCCAATGTTACGGGCCAGTACCATGCCAATACTTGCAATCCGGGATTCATGGAAATTTCGACGTTGGGCCAGCATTCCGCCGCTACAGTTAAAATAATATTTGGCTGGTCAGTACTAGCCCAGCATTCTGCCAGAAGTTCTTATTTGGAAATTCGGCTAAACTGTGTGTTAGCTCAGTACTCAGCCATTAAATTACATTGATTCGCGGAACTATCCCAATATTATGCCAGTGATGTTTATACTTTAAATCACGGCATTAGCCCAATACCGTTTATATTTTAATCACGGCATTAGCCCAGTACCGTTTATATTTGAATCACGGCGTTAGCCCAGTACTTCTTATATTGGAATGGCAGCAATTGTGTTCTATTCCCATCCAGAAAATCTGACGACTCAGCCGGGGCTCGAACCCGCGATCTTGGGCTTATGAAGCGGACGCGTTTGACCTCTCAGCCACTGAGCCGCGTGTGTGTAAATGTGTGTATATTAATTTAAATTTATTTCACAACAAATAGAAAATAAAATTCAACTCTCCTTGTTCATAATTTTGAACAAAATACTTTAAAAAATTGACAGTTCGTAGAACAAAAACCACCGAAGGCGGCACAAAAATTTTTGCTTATTATTTTCTTCCATCTTATATCAATTTATTGTTTTCGCAATGTCTTTAATTTTTTTTTTCACTTTTCGGATGCATGTGAAAAAGTGATCGTAAAATAAAAAGTCAAAACTCGTTAATAGATAGCTAACGTTGGCCAGTTTTTATTGACCCAATACCGTCCAGTTTTTATTAGCCCAATACAGGTCAGTTTTTATTGGCCCAATTCTGTCCTGGTTATATTGGCCCAATACGGGTCAGTTTTTATTGGCCCAATTCTGTCCTGGTTATATTGGCCCAATACAGGTCAGTTTTTATTGGCCCAATTCTGCCCTGGTTATATTGGCCCAATACTGATAAGCATTCATTTAGCCAATACTAATTAGTCCGAATTGGTGATTTTTAGAGGATAAATTTCTTCATTTTTCCTATGTCTAACACAGCAATTGTGTAAATTAATCTTTATCGAAAAGTTTATTAAAAACCTTACTAAAGGCTTCGTATTCAGTTTTTAATATTTTTAAGTATCGGCAAAACAGTGACAGGGGGATGAAAGCCCAGTACTGAAAAATCAACGTTGGCCTGGTACTGGCCAAATGTTATTGGGCCATTACATAATGTCCATCACAACGCCGTAACAGTAGGGTAACAACGGGTATCAGTATTGGCCTTGTATTGGGCGAGTGCACGACTGACCGGTGGACAGCAGTAGCCAACACTGGCAGCACTGGGCCACCAGTTCGCCATCACTTCAATGTTTGCTGGGCAAATAGTTTAATTCTGAGAATAATTGAGTCAATAAATACTAAATTAAAAATCTTGAAAGCAGTATGTACATACTATCTATTCAGAATTGAACTTGCTATACAGATGACTGAATTCTTATAAAATAATGAAAGTGCATACCTGACAATAGACAAGGTGCCAGCAACCATTGGGAAAATTGCAATTATTTTCGCAGATTTCAGAACTTCCTTATTACTTCACCTGAAATTTAATTGTAAAAATAAATATGATAAAAAAATTCTTAGGTACAAATACTTTTAAAAAAATGCAACTGACTTTTTTTTTAAAAATATGTCTGGTTCTGGATGGATGTTTGGGTTTTATGGCGCAAGGACATCAAAGACCATACTGCGCAAACACTTGGTTTTTGTATTTAATAGGTTGAAAATTTAGACATGACATTTAAAAACAAACATCTAAATCAAAGAATAAAATTCACTATCCAAAAAGGAAAATAAAGCATGATATGGGGGATGAGATAAAATGTGATGGGTTTAAAATGTTAAAATGCTTAAGCCATATAATTGGTTCTAAAGAATTTTATCAATGATTGCATGTACGTTATTTTAAATGCTATATAAAAAATTATTATCTTTCAATTCATCAATTTCTATTTAAACACAGAGTAATGTTTTAAAAAATAACTACATCATTATTTCACAGTAGGCTTTTAACTGGATTAAAAAAAACGTATATAATAATAAAATAAATTTAAGTATTTGTCAACAAATTATTGATATTTGGCTTTGAAGAGCAAAATTAACTTACCACACGTTAATTTATCTTTGTATTGAGGGTACTGCAGGGTTAAGTTTTCGGTAATTTTCTGATATGTCGATATTTTTAACGTTCGTTTGGTATAATACAGAGGATCTTTAGGATCGAAAAGAAATTTATATTTTCTGACTTCTTCGATCAAATCCATTTCCAAGGCAACAGGCCATGTGAATGTTGGGACTTTCACTTTACTCATTTTGTAAGCTGAATTTCAAATATTTAAAGTGAGAAGAGCGTGTTAAAATCTCGATTGAGCAGGAGGTACAAAAATAAACATTGGCGAGCATAAAGTAGATTTTTTTTCTATTTGGCAAACTCGATTTCGCCAACAAGACATCAGAGCTATACTTGATGCTGATTGGCTACCTATATCTCGTCGCAGAACTTTTTCGTGCATGCACGAAAAAATACCGTGAAAAAATTCTTCATAGCGGTTCTCCATGTTATTCCTATGGAAGAACCCTGCAGAAGGTGCACCGTGTGAAATGGGCTTTACAGCACAGTACCTAGTGCTATGATCGATGAAAGTGATAAAGTAGCGAGCTTTACCTAGACTTTCAATTTTAAAGGGACCACATATATCACTCATGACAATATCCAAAACACCCGTTTCTTGCTCCGACTCTTCGGGAAAGGAGCACGTGTGAGTTTACTAATTGCACATATTTCGCAGTTGAAGTCTTTAGGAGACTTTTCTAAATTTAACCCATTAATACTTCCATTTACACTGCATTCAACTAAATCTTTAACATTTAAGTGCCCCATACGTGCATGCCATTTCAGCAAGTCTGCACTTTTATTTTTGCCACCATCAAAAGAATCTGATGCATGATTTGAATTATATGTGGAATGGCTTTCATTAAAATCTCCCTTCAGATAATACAAATTATCCTGTTTAATCCATGTTGTCTTTTGTTTGAGAATTAACAATATTTGCAGTATTGCCATTAAATATAACATCATATCCACGATCGCACAATTTTGAAACAGATATTAATTTAGTACGGAGACTAGGGACCAGTAAAGCATCGTACACAATTACATCTCTATTAGTACCATTTACCTGAGCTCTGATGACAGCATTTCCACGTCCTTTCACAGTTGCAGTGCTGTCGTTAGCTAAGTTCACAGTTGTTTTACTATAATTTAAAGTTTCAAAATCGCTTTCATTATTACACATATAACGAGTGCAACCAGAGTCCAGAATCCATGATTTCTTCATCGTTTCACTACTAGAAAAGAGAGCGTCTTCCAACTCATTCGTCATCATGCCAACATTTTGGCGAGAAACAGTTTTTCTTAGTTGGTCACAATTCGATGCAAAATGTCCGTAACGTTCACAACGATAACATTGTTTTTTAGATGAATCTGTGTATGCCTTGCTTGCTTTGTTGAGCTTCGACCTGGTTTGGCGGCTCCTTTCCAATGCGGCGCCGATTCTTTCTGTGCATTGGCATTTTCTTTCTTCCATCGCGACTTCTTTCCTTTGAATGATCCGGTGGAGAATGCTTCATTATCCTGACTATCTCTTGAACGTCTTGCATCGGCTTCTTCAAGAATTTTCACTCGGAGTACTTCAGCTCCTGGTAGTTCATCGCGAGATTCTATTGCACAACGGAAATTTTCGAAATTATTTGGTAGACTATATAGCAGCATCACAGACATTAAATCCTTATCAATACTTATTTCCATCTCAGACAGTCTATCTACTAAATCGAAAAAAGTCCGCAAGTGATC
>JAFNEN010002974.1:0-10535 GCA_019343175.1 Oedothorax gibbosus
AAATTGCTCATTTTAGCTTCCACACTACGTTTATAACGTAAAAGTGGAAGGTTTTATAATCGTTCAGTCCGTCTGTCTGTCTGTCCGTCCGTCTGTCACCCACTTTCACAGAAAGAACCACAAGTCCCACAGACAAGTGGGATACGTCATTTTAAAGCAAAAAATCAGATTAGGCTACATTCCAAATTTCATTAAAAAATTTAAATTAGAAGTTTATTTAAAATTTAAATAACTAAATTTTTTTTATCTACATTGAAATAACATGCAAATTCTATTTTTCTTCATATTTTCACTGTTGTCATCCACAAGTCCCACAGACAAGTGGGATACGTCATTTTGAAGCAAAAAATCAGATTAGGCTACATGCCAAATTTCATTAAAAATTTAAACTAGAAGCTTATTTAAAATTGAAATAACTAAAAATTTAATCTACATTGAAATAACATGCAAATTCCATTTTATTCAATATTTTCACTGTTGCCATTTCGTTAAACGTACGAGAAACTTTTGTTAAAATAAAAATACACTTTTAAAAAAATATTTATTTATGTGATATAATTCGGTTTGGATTGTTGTATTATCACAATAGAGTTCTTTTAATGGTTCTATATATATGTATGTAGAAAGATGCATAGAGAATTCTAACTTAACATAAAAAAAAAAATATGCTAAGTTTCGCTTTTATTTTTAAAGCATCAATTGTACAAATTATAAATGTTTTGAACTGTAAATTAATTTAACAAATTATAAATAAGTGAATTTTCGAAAGAAATGTAAATGGGAAATTGTGGCGACAAAATATTTATTAAAAAAGGTTACATCATTATTCTTCGAACTTCAAACAAATTTAGCAAACGATAAAGTCTAATTATTAAATCTGAGAAAGAAGATTAATGAAAATAGTTAATTTTGGCGTTTAAAAGTTTGAATTACAAATAGCTAAAGGCCCTGTTTTTATTAGAATTAAATCACATTTGCCATTCGCAACAATCGCTCGAGAAACTTTAATTCTTTTAGACAATAAATTAAAATAAATTTATTTTTGCAACATCGATCAGTTGAAATGACGTCAAATATATTTCACTACGGAATCCTTGTATGGTGATATGAAATGTTTTCATTCTATTTAAAAGCGAGGAATATGACATATTTATTCTTTAAAATATAAATTAATTTTTGCAAACGATAAGTAATAATTATTGAATTTTCGAAATAAAATAAATGAAACTAGCCAAATTTAGCTTGTAAATGTTAAATATAGAATTAATGTTGTGTTTGGCGCGTTTTTTCCTGTTAAACACAAATATGTGGAAGCGAGTTAAGTGACAGATTCTGTTACAAACCTACTTGTTTAGCTTCAAACTACGTTTATAACGTAAAAAGTGGAAGGTTTTATAATCGTTCAGTCCGTCTGTCTGTCTGTCCGTCTGTCACCCACTTTCACAGAAAGAACCACAAGTCCCACAGACAAGTGGGATACGTCATTTTAAAGCAAAAAATCAGATTAGGCTACATTCCAAATTTCATTAAAAAATTTAAATTAGAAGTTTATTTAAAATTTAAATAACTAAATTTTTTTATCTACATTGAAATAACATGCAAATTCTATTTTTATTCATATTTTCACTGTTGTCATCCACAAGTCCCACAGACAAGTGGGATACGTCATTTTGAAGCAAAAAATCAGATTAGGCTACATGCCAAATTTCATTAAAAAATTTAAACTAGAAGCTTATTTAAAATTTAAATAACTAAAAATTTAATCTACATTGAAATAACATGCAAATTCCATTTTTATTCAATATTTTCACTGTTGCCATTTCGTTAAACGTACGAGAAACTTTTGTTAAAATAAAAATACACGTTTGAAAAAATATTTATTTAGGTGATATAATTCGGTTTGGATTGTTGTATTATCACAATAGAGTTCTTTTAATGGTTCTATATATATGTATGAAGAAAGATGCATAGAGAATTCTAACTTGGCATAAAAAAAAATATGCTAAGTTTCGTTTTTATTTTTAAAGCATCAATTGTACAAATTATATATTTTTTGAACTGTAAATTAATTTAACAAACTATAAATAAGTGAATTTTCGAAAGAAATGTAAATGGGAAATTGTGGCGACAAAAATATTTATTAAAAAAGATTACATCATTATTCTTCGAACTTCAAACAAATTTAGCAAACGATAAAGTCTAATTATTAAATCTGAGAAAGAAGATTAATGAAAATAGTTAATTTTGCGTTTAAAACTTTGAATTACAAATGGCTAAAGGCCCTGTTTTTATTAGAATTAAATCACATTTGCCATTCGCAACAATCGCTCGAGAAACTAATTCTTTTAGACAATAAATTAAAATAAATTTATTTTTGCGACATCGATCAATTTGAAATGACGTCAAATATATTTCACTACGGAATCCTTGTATGTTGATATGAAATGTTTTCATTCTATTTAAAAGCGAGGAATAAGACATATTTATTCTTTAAAATATAAATTAATTTTTGCAAACGATAAGTAATAATTATTGAATTTTCGAAATAAAATAAATGAAACTAGCCAAATTTTGCTTGTAAATGTTAAATATAGAATTAATGTTGTGTTTGGCGCGTTTTTTCCTGTTAAACACAAATATGTGGAAGCGAGTTAAGTGACAGATTTTGTTACAAACCTACTTGTTTAATTACCTCTTCTAATTTGTTTTAGTTTAGTTGTAAGTTGTCTTGACTGCCTTTTAGGATTTTTTGTTTGTTTGATAAATTCCGTAACAGTAAATGAAGAAGCTTAAATACCGATATGAGGTTAAAAATCACGATATATTGTATTGTATGTATTTTAAAACATAGCTATAAGTTATTTCCTTGACTGTAGACTAGCCTTTACGACAAATATTGGTTCTTTACTCTGACTAACATTGACTTTTTCAAATATAACTGCGGCCACTATAAAAATACAATTTTTAGCTACTAGATGTCACTGAAACTATTAAGAAAATTAAAAGTGGGATGCGATTCCTAAAAAAATTAAAGGAAAATAAATTACCAGATTATTCCTATTTTAAAAAGAGTTGCTTAAGTTCACTAAAAAACAATAAGAAAATTACTTTTCATTGACAAAACAAAATGTCACTTCGTTAAACTAACTAAAACATTGCGAATACTTTGATCATAAATAAATTTATAATACTAAAAGATCAAATTTTCAGTTCGGGTCATTGCACTCATTTATGGTAATAAAATGATTTCATATCACACTCAAAACGCACACCAAATCACATGTTATGTGTCTTATTCCTAGAATTAGGAAATGATTCACAGCTGCACGCAATACTTCAACATAATTCGTTGTTTAAATTCATTATTTGCAAATTGTATTTCACAGTTCTTTATAGAATGCATTTTGTATTTTTCAATAACTACATTTAATAATATTTTAAACTTTGTACTTATTATTTAGAAGGTAAGTGCACAAAACTTTTATGGAGTAAATAATGTTGAAAGTTTCTGGTTTTCTTGAAAAAAAATCTTAATTTTGTTTTCAATTTGTGTCTCAAAAACCTTTTTAAAAAAGATTTATTCCATAAAAAATCTGTCTCTCACACACTTTTTTATTGAAATGTTATTGACCTTGGTAATTTTTTATAACCTGATAAGATATTTCTACGACAAATTTAGTTATCGAATCTATCTTATTTCTATCAACAAATGACTATGAGTGTGACATGTGCCCTATGAGTATGACATGTTTAATGGGTGGGAGTATATGAGTAATCGTTTCATTGCTAATCAATCAAAAATCGATCGCAAGTACTTTTATTTGTAAATTTTTTTTCTCTCAGACAAGACGAAATGCGTCTTTCCATTTTCAATAGAAATGGAATGGAATCTTTTATCGACGCCACCTATTGATAACCTGTACTAAAGAAACAGAAATAGGGTCTAAATATAATTAACTAGGTGTTTATAATGATGGTTTTGTAAAATTAATTTTTTGAATTTTAATTTTTTTTGCTATTTGTAAAACTAAAATTAATTTTTGTAATCATTTAGAATATTTGTCTGATATAGTCAAGTATCGAACATGTGTGTAGTTTATTCCTTTTTATATTGTAGTTCCCACATAGAATTTTGATAGCTTTGGTTTGATCCAAAAAGAAAAAAAACATTTTGCCATAATGAAATATAGAAAGAAATGTTGTTTTTAAGCAAGTGCACTCAAAAGAAATACATTTTAAACAACTATTTAATTAATTTAATAATTAAATTTTTAAAGTTTTTAACAAGTTGTTATTGGAAATTCAAAATTATCTATCATTCCTTAAAAACTTATTAGTTGATTTTTTTTTAATTTTACATTTTGTTAGTGTTCTCTAAAAATACTTACCTAAGATAATATTTTCAATTTAGAGTTTCAATTGAAATGCCAAATTTTATTTAAATAATTTTCAAAGCTAAAAGAAAGCAGTTACAAAATTTCGGCGAAAAAAATATTTGGCAGCTGCACTCTAAAAAAAATCATCTATGTTGTATCACAGAAACTAGATACGAAACTCCAGCGCTAAGATTTTGTTGGCAACTATACTCTAAAAAGAGCATCAGTGTTATATCACATCCCTATTTTCGAGAAAAGTACTCTCATTGTTCAGGAACGAGGAGGTTCAGGTTCATTGGTTTTTACTCATGCTGGTTTCGGATAAATATTTGTGCTATAGAGATGAAAATATCCTTTGGAATTTCAATTCTTTCCCGTATTTTTTTTTATTTATATACGAAGAGTGGCAGTGTTCATGTTGAATTGTTTCTTTTTCGGAACAAGTTGGCCTTACGGTTTGAGTGCGATCGACTTTTTTTTTTATCCAAAATAAGTATTATATTTGTATTTAAAATAAATCTTATATTATGATTATAATAATTTGGTCAAAAAAATAACTTTGTGCAACAACTTATGAAAGGAATATTCGAAATTCCGTTTGAGCGTTGATCTTGGTATCTTTTTTTTTTTTTGGGGTATTTACGAAGACGTTAAGTATTGTTTTTAAAGCTACTAATTTAAAAACGAAAAAAATTAACACTACTATTGTATAAAAACAATCTTTTTGTAAAAACTTTTTATAAAGGCGTTTATTAATGATCCTTAAGTAAATGCAGATAAGTTCTCCTTTCCTCAAATTTAAATGTCATTAGCATCTTTTATTAAATACTAAGCATATTTTAAAAAACATTCGTTGAAATAATGTCTTTATTCCATCTGAAATTGAAAGGGAAGTTTTCCGTGAATTTTAAACAGGGCATGTAAGGAAAGTTTTAAATGGATAAGTGTCTGGTAAAATTATCTTATTGACTTTTTTAACATTAGTCTTTTTCACTTACTTAGGGTCCAGACTTAAAAATAAGAATCGTTCAGCAGATTTCTTATTAAAAATAATTATTTAATTCACTATAAAATAACATTCTGTTTCAACAAAAAAATGAGAACTTTGGCCGAAGATATAAACTATCGTGTTTTGTCTATGTACAGCGATGTATTCATTTTTAAGGGGATTTCCAGAAAAAAAACGTGCGATTAAAGTGTATTGGGAAGGTGTAGATATATTTGTAAAAAATTTTGCTTTGCTTTAACCCATTAACAACGATTGGCAAGAACCGAACCATTGGCCACACGAAACTGAACTTTATGCTGAAGTTTATCTAGATAAAATATCAGACAAATGAAGACCATAATTCTGAACAATTTATGTGGAATATTTTAAGTTACACGAAAAACGAATAAAAAACTTTAATTTATCGTTTTTATTCGAAAATGAAGGCTTTAATGCTATTCACAAATTCATCGTTAATAGTTTAACGACATCTTTGCACAAGGTCGCATACACGTGTCGTTTTTTTCCACAGTCTACAAAAGCCTATACTAATGAAAATACAAATATAAAACTGATGTTAATAAATAAACTATAAAGTTTGTCCGACTCTTCCATCATCGACACGATTGTCCCCACGACAGCTTCATTTACGCTTCAGAAAGGACACTAAATAGAGACGTAAAACAAAATAACTTAATGTTCGTTTTTACAGGTTTTATAAGTAAATTAAAGTAATTCATGTATTAAAACACCATTTGAAAATCTTTCAAATGGTTTTTTTTATTGTATTAATATTTTTTTAGTATGATTGAAAGCTTATGTGTTATTTTCAATAAAGCATTAATGCTTAACCTTTAATAAATTTTTAATATTCACGGAAAATTGTAAATCTACTTACTATGTAAAGTCCTGTTTCTATAGATATACTAATTTGAAATAAAAAATATATTTAATATTAACCCATTAACAACGGCTTTGTGAACACCATTTACACTTTTTCCGTATTAAAACGTAAACTTTAAGTTTTTTTAAATTCGTTTTTCGAGTAACCTAATTTTTCCTGCACAAATTATTCCGGACAATGGTCTTCATTTGTCTTATATTTAGTTTACTAAGGTAAACTTAAGCAGAAAGCTCATTTTCGCGTGTCAAATTTTCTTGCCAACCATCCTTATTTCGTTAAATGTTCCACTTTTATTCACAAAAAAAGTATCACAAAACAAATTAACGTTTTTTAATAAACAAAAACACCCAACAAATGTTCGCATGAAACATTTTCTTGTGCTATTTTGCGTGCCCCGGCGGGATGGATTCACCGTCTTTCCGGTGTCGTCAGTGGCGTACCTGATAATAATGCCCATTGTGCTTCCTCCAGGTAGCTGTATATCTGCGGTGGGCATCTTTGGCTGGCCTTGGGTGGGCACTTTCCTGTTGGCACGACTTTTATGCCTCTGTTGACATACGAGGTGGGCTCGCTTTTGGGGAAATGGTTTCTATATGGTCCGATAGCTTATTACTTTCAATTACCTAAAATGAAATATAAGGTAATTGTTGCGATGGGGGGTCGGAAATCCGACATGGAGATTTTCTGTTTTCTTCATGTTTTGGAGTGTGCGGACTGCTGATTGTAAAAAAAAAGTGGTTTTTGAACATTGATCCGTCTGCCAGACAGTGTGTTTGTCTGAAACCACTCATCAACAGCCCTAACTAAAAGAGCTATCGACTTAATATGAATTTGTTACATAAGTTTCAAGTACCTGTCGAACGTTAAAATAGGGTTTTCTAGAAAACCGCGCTTGCGCAAAGGGTATCTTACATAGAACTTTTTCTGTTTTAAACGTATTTTTGAAAAATGTAGCGGATTTTTCAGCAAAAGGACAAAAAACATATTTATTGAATTTGAATACTTTACTCTTCATTTCCAACCAAAAAAAAGTGTCCAATATATATTCAAAATTACAGATATATTTTATGGCTGTTCTACTTTTCCTCAAGAGTAAACATGTTTAAACTAACACTCCTAGCTCATACGATTAACTTCTTAAAAACCCTAAACCCAAGGAATTATTTCTGTCTTCCACATTAATCAAACAAATTTAATCCGAACACGTCACGACGGATTGCATCCCTTTGCGCAAGCATTACCATCTCTTTTTCGCCTTATTGAATAAGCTGTCGTCATAAAGTGTCTCCCTTCGTGTTCCAACCTGTCGGAGTCTGACCTGCTTCTAAAGTTCTAATAAAAGAAGATGGGAGAAGAGAAAGCAGATTTTTGGCTGGCGGCACAAAAAGTAGGAAGTGTTTAGAAGCGTCAATTATTCTCCGCGTTGGCGATTATTGATGAGTTGGAGTCGTAAAAGATCCCGTTTTAGCGACGGGCAGGATTCTTGTGTCTAGGAAGTCGTGGATTTTTAGCCTACTTTTCTTTTTTTAATTCGAAAGAATTAAAAAAATGAAAAAGTAGGTATTGACATGCGGTCGATGTCCGTCTGTCCGTCTGTCCGTACCCCCCTTCCAAAATCGGTTCTAATCATCGGATCTTAAAAATTCTTTTTTTGTTAGAAAGCTATAACCTCAGATACCCAACTTTCATACTTTTTGTCCGTCTGTCTGTACGTCCGGACGGACATAAATCTACTATCTGTCGGCGAATTTCCCATTGAATTAGCATTGAAATTCAATTTTGAGTCATTTAAATCACTGTAGGTATTGAAATGCGGTTGATGTCCAACTGTCTGTCTGTCCATCTGTCTGTCTGTTCGTATGTCTGTCTGTTCGTATGTCTATCCGTCTGTCTGTCCGCCTGTCTGTCCGTTTGTCTGTCTGTACCCCCCTTCCAAAATCGGTTCTAATCATCGGATCTTAAAAATTCTTTTTTTGTTAGAAAGCTATAACCTCAGATACCCAACTTTCATACTTTTTGTCCGTCTGTCTGTACGTCCGGACGGACATAAATCTACTATCTGTCGGCGAATTTCCCATTGAATTAGCATTGAAATTCAATTTTGAGTCATTTAAATCACTGTAGGTATTGAAATGCGGTTGATGTCCAACTGTCTGTCTGTCCATCTGTCTGTCTGTTCGTATGTCTGTCTGTTCGTATGTCTGTCCGCCTGTCTGTCCGTTTGTCTGTCTGTCTGTACTTCCCTTCCAAAATCGGTTCTAATCATCGGATCTTAAAAATTCTTTTTTTGTTAGAAAGCTATGACCTCAGATACCCAACTTTCATACTTTTTGTCCGTCTGTCTGTACGTCCGGACGGACATAAATCTACTATCTGTCGGCGAATTTCCCATTGAATTAGCATTGAAATTCAATTTTGAGTCATTTAAATCACTGTAGGTATTGAAATGCGGTTGATGTCCAACTGTCTGTCTGTCCATCTGTCTGTCTGTTCGTATGTCTGTCTGTTCGTATGTCTGTCCGTCTGTCTGTCCGTTTGTCTGTCTGTCTGTACCCCCCTTCCAAAATCGGTTCTAATCATCGGATCTTAAAAATTCTTTTTTTGTTAGAAAGCTATGACCTCAGATACCCACCTTTCATACTTTTTGTCCGTCTGTCTGTACGTCCGGACGGACATAAATCTACTATCTGTCGGCGAATTTCCCATTGAATTAGCATTGAAATTCAATTTTGAGTCATTTAAATCACTGTAGGTATTGAAATGCGGTTGATGTCCATCTGTCTGTCTGTCCATCTGTCTGTCTGTTCGTATGTCTGTCTGTTCGTATGTCTGTCCGTCTGTCTGTCCGCCTGTCTGTCCGTTTGTCTGTCTGTCTGTACTTCCCTTCCAAAATCGGTTCTAATCATCGGATCTTAAAAATTCTTTTTTTGTTAGAAAGCTATGACCTCAGATACCCAACTTTCATACTTTTTGTCCGTCTGTCTGTACGTCCGGACGGACATAAAACTACTATCTGTCGGCGAATTTCCCATTGAATTAGCATTGAAATTCAATTTTGAGTCATTTAAATCACTGTTGCCAAATCAACAATGGCATGAGAAACTTTATTTAAACATATTTGAAGCAAAATAATATTTTCATGAATCAGTTTGGAATGACGTCATAAAATGTAGAACAATTTGATTCTTTGATTATTCATTAATTATCTACCAAGAAAGCGGCAAGGCATACTTTTGCATGCAATTATGCTTAGTTTTAATTTACATTTCTTGTTTTTTAATGCAGTTCGGAGTAGTTTCATTACTTTTGTTATTAATAAATATTTATTCCTCGAACTACAAATAAATCACGAGCAGATGATAAATAATATTTAATTAATTTGCGAACGAATATTAAGGAAAATAGTTGATTTTGGCTTTTAGAAGTTTAAATTATAGCTGGGTGCTGTGTTTCGATTTTTTTTCTAATGTGTATAAATCTAGTGTAGAAACGGCTGTTGATGATATTTACTTTAGGAACCTAGTTTTTTTCCCGATTAGAACTTCAGTAAGTATTTAAGTAACAGGAAAGTAGGCTATTTTAGTTCTTTATGAACTTCTTGTTTAAAAGTGATATTTGGACTCCTTAATGATAAAATATTTAGTTTTAAATAGAAAAAAAAAGCATAAGTCTTGCATGTTAACATTTGGATATTCACTTTTTTACTGGGAGCACTTATTTAAATATCCCTGATTTTATTTGTTAAAGACATTATAAGGGCCATTGGGATCAAAGTTTCCCATGATCAATATTGCTAATATAAAGTTTATTGTTGCAGTAAAAAAAGGGTTTTTTGGGTTTTCATTTGTTTTTAAAGATATTTAAAAAAAATATTTGAAAAAAATTTAATTACACAAAAAAAAATATTTTTCATTTAACTGTCTTGGTGTATGCCAAAAATGAGCTTTTATGTTTTTTCATCCTATAAAAAAATCGTGCTAGGCGAAACAATATACTGCCATTGTAAAATGCCGGGATATGCAGGTTTATGCACAAATTATCATTTTTCCCAATTAAGGCACAACCGCAATGGAAGCCGGTCCGGTGTAGGCCTCGTCACTTGACCCCGGTTCAAAATTACGTCTATCGCGTAAATCAAGTGCGGGAAATTTTAAATTTTTTAAAAAATTGACTCATCCTGCCCTCAGTACGTCCGTGGCCATTGCGTCACGACCGACGCGAAAGCCGAGTCTTTTGTACGCTTTTTTAAAAAAACGCCTCGTCATGC
>JAFNEN010002975.1:0-13181 GCA_019343175.1 Oedothorax gibbosus
TTTTAAAGATTATTCATCAGATTTTAATAATTTGGTATTCATAGCCGAATATCCATAAGATGTTGAAACCAGAGCCAACATGGATCTCAATGACGTTTATTGGTTGCAGTAGACGATTAATAGATATACATACGTACTTTAGATATAAATGTGGACATGCGCATGTAAAGAAAATATGAGAAAATTCATCGCGAAGCTCTAGAAAATCCATCTTTTTACGAAGAATCTAACACAAAAACCAATATCTTCGAAGTCCTTGATTTAGACATCTAATAGAAATATAATTTTGGTAAGTCGAAAAATATAACGACGTGCGCATCTATTAGATATCCAGAATATCGATGTCTAACAAATAAGAGTTGATGCTTATCTATTAGATGTCCTAAATGTCTATGTCTAAGTTAGTCTACAAAGAGATATCTAATAGATATCCAAAGAATAGATTTTGTGGACAGATCAACCATAGATGTACAATAGACATCTCGAACGGCTATTGGATCACGTAGATTAACAATAGATATCTTGTAGACAATAGTGGCTATGTGGGTTCAAGACTCGCTCTTTCATTGCGTTTTTGATCTTCTGGTCGGCAATACAGTTCAGCATAGGTGAATGGGAATGCATACCGTTTGCACAGGGGTTCTTGATAAAATGCACTGCATTTGATCGGGCCTATCTCTCTGCACCCGTCTTTCCTTTGTTGCGTACACCTTGCATAAATAATTTCTTTACTGTCGCCTGTTAATTTACTTTTATCCTTTTCGTATACATAACCATTTATTGCAAACTGAGGTTTACCTCTTTTAGAATTTAAGCATTCCACATCCATGTTGCACAGTTTAGGTAAGAACCAACTGGATGTAATTCACAGATACGAGGAGCTCGATTTTTAAAGTGTAAGAGATCACGTGATTTCCTAGTATTGCAGGTCACGTGATTTCTTAGTATAGGGAATCAGGTGACTTCCACACTTTCACTTAGTTTTCCGAGAAAATTGTCTCCTCCCCTTGCCCCCTTTTGAAGTGTTACAACGGTCAACCCTTAAGAAAAGAAATCCTTCCCCACACCACAGATACATTTTTGTCATTGTTGTTGTCTTGTCTATAGGTAGAAATTTTGAAGGTCAAATAAGGGCGTGCGCTTTCCACGCAGACTCAGCAAGCTGAAGACAGTTGCCCGAATAAAGATCATCGTTTTTTGTCAATGTCACATACATTTCAGTTTACATGTCTATCTAAACATGTCGATTACACCTGAGAACCAGAAGTACTTGCGAACAATCTGCTTTAATTTACACAGTTGGTATAACTAAATAATTCAGCAAGTTTTATCAAAAATTGTGGTTTACACATATTTAGATAAAAACTAGTAAGAATAATAGCATATTACTTTAAGTTAAAAATTTAAATCATAAATGAAGTTTAAGAGAAAAATAAATTTAATATAAATTAGTCACGATAACTTAGTAGAAAATGCTTCTCTTTATAGAGAACTCCCTCCGATTCAGTTACAAAAAAATATATATCCTAGTTAAAGTCCTAGGCAACAGCGCGATGTACCACCAATATTTGAGACCCAGACTTATTTTTTATTCGTTATTTTCTTTAATATAGACCCATATTCTGAAATTAAAGACACGTTTTCAATAATACGTCCGATGATTTGAAACTACGTATAACGTCAGGCTATTTTTCGTATAAGTCATTTATGCCAAATTTGATGCAAATACAGTTGAAAATATTTGTAGTTAAGAAAATAAGTCGTTACAAATGCTTCTCGAAGTGTCATTGGTGACTTTTGAATTTATGTATCAAAAATAAGTTATTTTATTTTGTCGTGAACAATTTAGGCCCACTGAAAAGCCAACTTTGCTGGAACAAAGTGTTATATGAAATAAAGCATTTAAAATAACAATGCTTTTGTATATCTTGAATTAAATGCATAAATGAATTTAATTAAAGAATATTTTTTAAACTATTATACGATTAATTTTTGAATTTTTCCCGAAGTAATATTTAAAAAAGGGTGTAAATGCATATGATTAAATAGCAACTAATATTTAATTTTGGTCCATTTGTTGGAAACTACGGACTTGGATTGGAAGAAATTTTGCAAGTTGTTAATATACTATCTCCATCTTCAATGCGCTTGATGATTTTGAATATGTTTCCATGTGAAGGCTTTTCTCTTTACAAGAATCCATTTTTTTTAAAGAAAGTTTTCTCTCATTCAAAATGTGTCTAAAATCGTTTATAAGGAAATGAGAGTGACAGAGAAGTACAGATATATAGGTTAAAAGATGGACAATTGGACACACAGTTCTACTTAGGTCCAGTTTTCAAGGGATGGTTGAAAAGAATAGGTAGTTGGGGTGGCTTCATTGAACTCCGGAAGAGGTATGGTAAGTCGCAACACGTGTATTACCCAGGTAGCACACCAACGTCGGCCAATATTTAAAAAAAATATTGGCCGACATTGGTGTCAATATTGGCCGACGTCAAAATGGACCCCCCTAGCAAATATTGTACGACGTCGTTTTACGACATTGGCCAACATTTATCAACGTCGTACAATATCGCATATCGACATTGGCCGACATAAAAATGACACCCTTGCAGATATTGTACGACATCGGTTTACGACATTGATCAACATCGCATATTGACATTGGCCGACATAAAAATGGACCCCCTAGCAAATATTGTACGACGTCGTTTTACGACATTGACCAACATTTATCAACGTCGTACAATATCGCATATCGACATTGGCCGACATAAAAATGACACCCTTGCAGATATTGTACGACATCGGTTTACGACATTGATCAACATCGCATATTGACATTGGCCGACATAAAAATGGACCCCCTAGCAAATATTGTACGATGTCGTTTTACGACATTGACCAACATTTATCAATGTCGTACAATATTGCATATCGACATTGGCCGACATAAAAATGACACCCTTACAGATATTGTACGACATCGGTTTACGACATTGATCAACATCGAATATTGACATTGGCCGACATAAAAATGGACCCCCTTGCGAATATTGTACGACGTCGGTTTACGACATTGATCAACATTAGTCGTACCACATTCATGGACGTTCTTTTACAGTACCCTCTCAATTATACATTTTTCCATTTCCTTCGCATAACTTTTAAACTCATCTGTTTGTTGAGTAGAAAAAAAAATTATTTAACAAAGGTAATTTTCTTTATATTTTTCTAATTAACAAAAATTTTGTTAATTAGAAAAATATAAAGAAAATTACCTTTGTAAATAATTTTTTTTTCTACTCAACAAACAGATGAGTTAAAAAGTTATGCGAAGTACAAATGTATAATTGAGAAGTACTGTAAAAGAACGCCCATGAATGTGGTACGACTAATGTTGATCAATGTCGTAAACCGATGTTGTACAATATTCGCAAGGGTGTCATTTTTATGTCAGCCAATGTCAATATGCGATGTTGTAAAACAATTAACAATAGGTTAAATAAATCAAAATTAATCAAGAAATATTGTATTATTAGTACTATTGTAATTTTAAAAACTAGTAATTCAGACAGCTATATAAAACACTACATTACGACATAGCTCTTTTTTTCTGTACTGCTTCAGAGTCAAATTAAAACAAATTTTACGTATTATTATTCATATATTAAATATCTGATACATAGCACATATTTTTCCCAGATTGTTTAAAGTTAACTACACAACATCTCTGGATGTATTTATATAGGGATGGTCGATACCATTAAAAGACGAAAAATTACTGTAGGTAGAGTTGAATAAAAATATGTTTATACGTACCTCCATTGGGTATAGGTTTTATTTCATATAATTAAAGTGTAGATAAACTGTTAAATTCTTGACAAAATCTGTAAATCTTATGCACAAACTTCAATTAAACTATTTTTTACATGTAATTTTATTAAATTCATGTTTTAGATAGTTATGTATTTTCTACTTTAATATATTAAAAAAAACAATTATTAATTCGACAGAAGCTTTAGAAATATTGCTAATGCTTCTGTACGAAATGTTTCACAAAAAACAAATCATAAAATTAATAACTAATTAGACTGTTCTATATTTATTCAAGTACATATTCATGTCTCTATTTACTGTAGCACTGAATACAATACGAGGGATTTGATATTTACACTTTACCAAGAATAAAATTGATCAAATAGTCCATAATTAATTTTATGACAGATAATTCACTAAAACATCTTACACAATTATGAAATATACATATTAAAAAAAAATAGAAATTTATTTTAAATCCAGCATTATCTTAACAATCTTTTTATAACAACGTGCAAAAAAGTTCACTTTTTTATATCATATTCATTCATAAATCGTTGCGAAAATGACACTTTACGTGCTTACGTCACAGACAGTGCCGAAAGTGTTGCTACTTACAGTTTGATTATCCTGTTCTGTTAATAAAGAATTAATGATATCGGTTTCTACATTGTATACTTTAGGTGGCCGTGCTAAATTGTAAAAACTTAGACATTCTACAATTGTCAAAAACTCAAAAGATGCAAGATAATCGTTGCAGTCTTTACATTGACGAATCACTGCAAATAAACTTTCAATTTTATCTTGGCTTATACATGAAGTCATAAGATATTTGAAATTTAAACTTTTGGTCAAATACTAGACAAGTGATAAAACTGTTGATAATAAAACCACCTTCATTAAGAGCATGGATTTCCCAGTCATACAAATACGAAATAAAAGTCACTTTCTACTGTCCCTTTGCACTTTTTTAAGCGAGGACCTCTCCATCAATTTTAATGTTTCCATCTGAATATCGGATCTAAATTCAATTACAGTTCCAACTCCTTCACATACACTTGTCGAGTTTTTTGATAAGGCCTTCTAATGTCTTGGCTTCTACCGGTTTTGTAAAAATAGAAATGTTCTTCACGTATCCAGTGCAGGTATATGTATCCCGAAGCTTCTCAACATCAATTTGTTTGCAGGGCAAAGCACACAGATTTGCCTCTCTCCATGAACAGAAACTTATGACATTTGGATTTTTCTCGTAACTTTGATCCACATTTTGAAGGCAAAGCTATGTTGTAAATGTCCTCGATATTATTTTCTTCTGTGATGTTCTAAGTGTTAAAATCAATTTCTGGTTCACTAATCTTCAAGATTTTTCTCCTCCTTCTACCGAATTTTTGGTTTTACGTTTTACAGGAACTTTCTTTGATAAATAATGGGGAAAGTCAGGGAATTTGGTTGGAATTGACTCTGTTTATAACAGTCTTACCTCTAGGCATTAAAACTTCATTGTTAATTATGCATTTATAATGGCTCTCAATAAAATCCTCTTCAAAGTGCACTTCACAAGATTGCCTTCTTCTAAGTTTCAAGAACTTCTGCATTTTTTGGCACAGAAAACAACGAAAGTTTCTTACTGTTCGCTCTGTAGCCAGGAACAAAACAATGATACTGTTTGTTTCTCGACTTTCTATTACAACTCATTATACAAATAGTTTTTGATTTTTTTCAGTAAAGCTGGCGTATTACTATAGATTTAAACGACTAAAATAATCGAAAACTTAAAAGAATACAACGTTGATCGTACTCTCCTCCCTGATGTAAACAAACCATAAAGCTACCGTTTTTATGTTGATCTCAGCGCCACCGATAAACCTAAAACCCGTTTTTAAAAAAACCTCACATCCCTAAAGCACTCGAAGAAGTCCTATTTCCGCGTATACTTACTAGGCTTAACACTCACGTGAATCGAGTACCTAGTAAACATCGATCAATGTTGGCCAATGTTGTTTCATCGACGTTGTATCCACAATGTCGCCAGATGTCCCCACAATATTCGAATATTTTCAAAAATTATTATTTTTTTAAATAATGACTAAAACTTATCAGCATTATTATTAACATTATTGTTTCATTCTTCCAACATCAAAATAAAATGAATTTAAAGTCATAATAATTTTAAAAAAATTCCCAATACCTGTGAATGTCGACAGATGTCGCGATTACAACGTTCAACATTCCTCGACTATCGCAATGTTGGCCGATGTCGGTAGAATGTCGGCCAACATTGTTGTGCTACCTGGGTACTGTTTGACCAGACACGCCTTCCAGAAATTAGAGAGAGGGAGAAAGAAGTTGTTTGAAAAGATAGGTTGGTTCCTGGAACCCAGAAAAGTAGAAGTACTTGCATTAAGTCGGAAGGATAAGTTGAATTTTGACACAGTGTTAAAGATTACTATCACGCTTTCACTTGGGACGTATATAACTTAAAATATGGAGGTCGGAAATAAATATATATATATTATTTAAAGGAAATTTAAGTCCACTACAAGCGAATGCTCATATTTTAAGAAGTTCACTATGGACGATTAAATATTAGTAAAACGGCCCATTAAAAAGGTTAAGTACAAGCGGGGTCCATTATATACCTGGTTTATTATAGTGGAGTTCGACAGTATTTCACATGAGAGCATATTTTGAAGTAATAATTCAACATACCTAATAACCAGGGCATGTTCTTCCATAAGGCAAGGGCCTAGGGCTCCTAAATATTAGGGGCCCTAAATGTCAGTTTCTATTATGCTTAAATGCTGTAAATCCCCAAAATATCAGTAAACAAAAAAATTTATGATACTCCACTTTGTTTTTTGCTCAATTTTGACTGAGGAATGACTTCACGTGATTGTTTTGATCGATGTTTATAAGGAAGCCTATAAAATTGTAGCAAAAATTTGATACATAGGTCATATAGCATCATCATTACTGGAAATCATACACAAAATTTTCCGTAAAGGGGCCCCCAAAATAGGTTGTGCCTATAGTCTGAGATTTCCTAGATCAGGCCCTGCTAATAACTATAACACTTAGCAACTGTAAAAAAAGGCCTAGCAGATAAAGTAACAATATTTAATCGGTTTAGCGTTGTGAACAGGAATATTACATTGGAAAAATTTTGTTGACTCTAAATTTTTAAGTCTTCATATTTTGTTGTTAAAACATTGTGTAAAAACAATTTAAAAACAAAAGAATTAAGTTTTTAAAAAAATCTTAAAAATAGTAATTGATTCTTTTGAATTTTTTTTTAATCTGAATACGAATATGGTTTCTGTTTTTATTCGTATAAAATTCTCTTTATCCACATAAAATTTTAACTCTAGTTTTGTGTTTTATATTTTAAATATCTGTTAAAGTTTTAAAGCATAATGAGTTGACACATGATTATGAATATTTTTCTTACTAGATATCTATATTCGATGCACATGACATTGGTAAGAGTAATAGCATCTAAGATTCCAAAATAGTATTTGCGTCGAATACTTTCATGAACTTAAATACAAAACCATAATAGAACTTCATTTGTATATTTGTATCCTAAGCATGTAATGCTCAATTTTAAAAGCAAACAACTGCGAAAGCTAGACCCAGGCCCAGGATAACAAAACGTGTTTAGGGAAGGGGGGAATGCACAGTTTCCATTTAGGGGTCGGATAAATATTTAGTAACTGTTGTGATTTAGTGGCTAACACTTGGCGCCTAAAGATGGCGATTTTTCATTCCAGTAAACCTATCTAACTACCATACTTTTCTGCCCTGGAGCAGTACCACGTACTGGTCGGAAAGGATTACGCGTCGGCAATTCTGGGCGTTTCTTCCCTATGACCTGTTTGTGACGTCACATCTCGCCACGGATAAGCAGGGAGCTACCACATACTTGTTTTTCTCACTTGCTTTCGTCGGAAACTTTCCACCGGGTCATAGGCTGGTGGAAACTCGTTCTCGACGTCGGAATTGAAAGTTTGTTTGCAAGTTGGGGACAGTGGGCATTGAGCTATTCATGTAGGCGGCGTGCGATATTAATCCTTAGCCATTGTTTGTTAAAAATTAGAATTTATTAAACTAAAAACGAGATGTTTTCATATTAGAAATGGAATATATATATATATATGTGTGTGTATTTCATTTTAGGCTAATTACTCAAGTTAAATTACTTTGTACCATTTTCTTGCTCAAAATTGTCCTTTTCATTATTCATTATCAGTTGATTTTTCTATTTTACTTGAAATTTTGTTACATATAAATAAAGTCCATAAAGTTAGCAATTGTATGTATTTTATTTTGAAGATTATGTTCAATATTGATGTTATGTATTGAAATCTTAAGCTTCTTCTGCATTACCAAAAATAAGCATGTCCATAACTAGTTTTGCTAATACCTTTTTTTTTTAAATATATTTTATTGGTGAACATCCTATATAAATAGTTGCCATATTTTTTATTTGAATATGAAAGTACAAATTAAAAGTGAATGTGCTTTATACTATAAATTAAAATTTGGCTATGTCTTTAACGCAAATTAACAAAAAGTTGAATAAAAATACAACTTTTGTATCGAAATTAAAATATGTTAATAGTTTAAATATTTTTTATTCGGTATTTAATTAGTTGGGGGAAAAATCGGAAAAGAGTAATTACATGTTAACATTCTATTGGTAAACATCCAAAATAAATAATTGCTATCTTTTTATTATTTGAATTTGAAAGTACAAATTAAAAATGACTATGATTTATACTATAAATTAAATTTTATTTTGCTAAGTCTTCATTTAATGGTCTTTTTGTTAATTTGCTTTATAAATACAACTTTTGTATCGAAATTAAAATAATATAAGTATTATAATATAATTATAAATATTATTCAGTATTTAATAAGTAGATGAAAAAAATCGGAATACAGTAACATTTGTTTAAAACTTATAACGTTTGCATTGGATTGTAAAATAAAATAGATTAAGATAAGTTGGATCTAATTTTATTTCACTGCAATGAAATGCTTGCCATACAAATACATTAAGACATAAGCAAATTAAATGCTTTCGATCTGCAATAGAGCATGAATGATATTAAGTATAGCAGTTTAATTTTTATTTTATTTTGCAAAAATTCATTTGCACTAGTTTTGATATTTAAAGTTGATGGAATAAAAAAAAAACTCGAAAAGTAACAAAACATGACAACAAAACCTAAAAGGTTAAAACTAGCTAGTAGCTAATCCCTTTCGGAAAAACTAAACGGTTTCGTCGCCAATTCAACACTCCTATTGGTCAAACCACTTTAACCACTAACCACGCCCTCACCTGAGTTACTTAACATACCACCATCGGAAGCGACTTCCGACATCGGGGAAAAATGCGCTTGTGGTGATACCTAAACCGGTTGTCGGAACTGACGGTCGGAATGGGAACTTCTCGCCAGTGAAAACTTCTCGCTGCGGTAACTTTCCGACCAGTAAGTGGTAGGTCTCCTGGCTTCGGACTTAACACACTTACTGTCCAGTTTATAGGTAAATAGTGATTTCGGGCCGGCGAATCGGGTTTTCGGCGAAGCGGAGGGTAACCAACACCAGATAGAACGGAACCAAAAGGAATAAATTGCGTAAGAGGTTTACGGGTGTAAAGTGGGGTACTTCTCAGGATCTCCTTTGCACCACTTATAAATCATACATAAGACCAGCTATTGATCACGGTGGTGATCTCCTCATACAGTCACTCATTAGGCCGGTGGATTCTGTTCTATCTCTAGCTTCATCTCTATGTTCCTTAAGAGACTGCAGTTCTTTGTTCCAGAAAGGTGCGTACTTTTTCCTTTGCCCTCTCGGAATGGACTTTATCACACAAGCCATAATTATATCAGTAAAAATTCTAATGGCTCTGTCGACATTGCCTGATACAAAAGAGTCATTCATCAGGTAATCAGTCAACTCTCGGTACCTGGTCCAATTTGCTTTTTTGAGGTTCCACCGAGGGAAACGGGGCTCCTTGTACTTGCCAGGCCCAGTGTTTAACTCCGCCACAAGCAACTTGTGCCCCGCTCCACCAGGGGTAGGTAAGAGGGTGTGTTCAATTCGGTTCGATACCCAAAGGGGTGAGCCAACAATAAATCTGGATGAGATGTTGCACCCTTGTACGAAAGGAAGGTAGGGGATCCGTCCCTATTCTCTATAAATTCAATAGGAGCTGAGTCAATAAAATTTTCGACGATGCACCCAACAGCATCGATATTATCATATCCCCATCTCCGGGAGTGAGCGTTGAAATCTCCAAAGAGCAACGAGTGGCGGCTCCATCCATCAAGCAAGCAGTCCAGATTTGGTCTGTTATTAGGATGGTTATACAAGAAAAGGACGTGGTAGTGGAGGCCCGCTCTCCAAGCATTGATTTCCACCACTTCAAGTTTGTCAGGATCAGCCATAGAGTGCACAACAGTCGCGGTGAAAGAGTCTCTAACATACACGATTATTCCGGAAGCAATCTGCCGGGCCCGCTGCAAACAAAAGGTCTGGTATCCGTTTATGCGATGAAAGTCCAAATTTTCAGTAGAAGCACCACTTTCCACAATGCCAAGCATGTCAATATTATGATTAAAAACAATTAATTTCAGTAAAACCTGAAAGCACTCGAACACTTGGCATCTCTAAGCCTTAAAAAAGGCCACAAAAGAAAGCAGCAAATTGTGTCTGTCGCTGGGAACTTCAAAGGCTGCACAGGGCGCCAAATTGTTACACATTTAGCACTACCCAGTACCCAGGGGGCACGTGTAGCTTAAGAATGCTACGGACGCGTGTAACTCTACCCCCCAAGTTGATTCCACACTAGTATAGAAGAATGAGTGTGTTAAATTGATAAACATCTTTTGAATAAAGTGAAATCTGGTTTTAAAGCTGTTTCCCCAAGTTATTAAGGTCAAACAAATACTTAGTTATAACCTCTGAAGCCTCAACTTTGACATCTCAAGGTGGAACAACCTTTGAAGAAAATCTGAAATGCAAAATGTAGAATCTATATCATTGTTCCATTTTTCAGTGCAAGCTTATTAGAAAAGAAATGTTTTTTTCACTCTGCACTAAGATAAAAGCTGTTTCTTGACTCTAACTGACAGCAAAGCATGTATTAAAACCATCAAAATCTGGAAAAGGTAGTAGAACAAACTGGACATGAAATCTTGTCAATGTATCATATCGGGATGAATGCAAATGAAGTTTCTGACCAACTTCCTAAAAAGGCTTGTGACCTTTATATTTTTGCATCAGCTATCTTGCAGCTATCAGATTCAAACTCTGTATAAAATTAATAACAACGAAAATAAATAAAAACGCACACTTATATGTAACGCGATATTTGCTTTTCTATTGTAAAAATTAAACATAGTGATTTTTTGGGTCAATTGTTTTCGGATTTAGAACTTCCTCTTTCCCGATATTATTCTTTAGTTTTTGTTAAGGATGGAAACGCATATTTACAATTTTTTTTATAAATATATTATTGTGTTGCAATGTATTTAAAATGCAAATAAGTTTTCCGAAATGGTATAAACATGTTTTTTTAGATTGGCCTGGTCATTTAAGTTTGCCTATGATTTTTTTGATAGCTACCTGTAATTGACTTGATATCATTAGTGATAGTTAATCAAACTAACAACCGTCTTTACCAGAAACTATATCATCCGATCCCACTCATGATCATGACATGTTGGCCATTCAACCCCAACTATACTTCTTGAATGTATGGCAAAAGTAAAGCATCAAATTAAAAAAAAACATATAAATACTAATTAACATTAGTAAACATATACAAGAAATTAATGATACTGATAGTTGTTATGAAAAAGTAGATATTGTTTTTTTAGCAGTATTCATTTTACATGAAAAAATAGTAACCTACTTTCTCAAACGGATAGTTTACCATTCTACTCATTACTCAAGTAAAAATAGGGAAAAGGAAAATGTCACGTGTTTGATCGAACAAGTAGCTCCATGTATTGGTAGTATCTAAAATCACGCCATGTAGGTACTTTTTCAATATTATTAATGACCATCTTCATGGCCCATTCATTTTCCAATCTACCTTATAAATAAATTTGACATTTAGAAAAAAAGAACTATTGTAAGAATTTCAAATAGATTGACAATATGGCGTGTTAAAATACTTATAAATAAATCAGACATTTAGAAAAAAATGATCATGAAGAAATTTAAATATTATTTATAAATGTACAAAAACTTTGAATTGGAACTTTAATAAAAAGGTGAATTCACTTTGGAGAAGAAAAATATGACCCAGCAAATATTTCCTTTCCGCCAAATTCTAGTTCCATTACAGCATTCCAAGAAAAAGACTCCCATTCGTAACTGTGACTGAAATTAATTTTGACGTCAAATCTTGTTCGTTTCAACATTAATGTCTTTCTCATTCTTTTACATGGTTTTAGCGATGCGTTGAAGTTGGGAATTCTTTACATTTGTAGCTTTAAAATCCTTCACTTTTCTTGCTACTTTTAAAGCACAATAAAAGCGTAGTTAAGTTTATTGTATTGGTAAGCATAAGACTATTAATGATGATTGTAGAACTATTTCTAATGTCTAAACTTTTAGCATTTATATATTTTGATATTTTCTGTATGATTTATTATAATCCTACTCAAACACAGCTCAGGTTCGTGTTATAAATGTCTTCAATTCTATTGTTTTGGAACAAAAGTCTTAATGTCTTTCTCATTCCTTTTTCGTAGAGGTTGAAATTTTAAAAAATAATGCAATAGCTCAATGAAACATATCGAATGAAATATACATCATCAGAAATACTAACAATAAATTTTTATAACATTTACATGCGTTCAAACTATACCTCGTAGCTGTATTGCCCTGTTTAATAGAGCTCTTTTAAAGGAAAGTATTACGTTTTTTACTGTTGTACTAACTTCAAAAATGCAATATTTTAATTTTTTGCATCTGCATTTGTTTTATTCGAAACCGTTGTTACCTTTTGAATTATAAATAAGATAGGTTGCGATTATTTGCTTTTTAACAGCCTACTTTACATTTACATAAGTTCAACTAATAATTATTAACCATTTTTTGAAAAAAAAATCGTTTGAAGTGTACTTAGATAATTTTATATCTGACCCTCTATCTCACTAAAGTCACCTTTGATTAGATTGCGATGTAAAATGCAATACATAAAAACACACGGAAAGTATCTATTTTATGTAACATACAAAAGACTGCATGTAAAAACGATCGTTTTATGCACTGGAGCTTTTATTTCGGATAGTTTCATTCTAAAAAAATATCGTGATACGATCTTTTGTTAGAAA
>JAFNEN010002976.1:0-5000 GCA_019343175.1 Oedothorax gibbosus
GAAAAAAAATTAAATATTTTTAAAATAACAAAAAAAATGAAACAACTCCTCCAAACTGCAAAAAAATAATAAATGTAAATTAAAACTAAGCATAATTTTATGCAAAAAAATAGCCTTGTCGCTTTCTTGGAAACAATGAAATGAACAACCAAAGAATCACATTTGCTGCTTTATGGTCTTCTAAACTTATTCATGAAAAAATTATTTTGCTTCAAATATTTTTTAAATAAAAAAGTTTACCATGACATTGTTGATTTGGCAACAGTGATTTGAAGGACTCAAAATTGAATTTCAATGCTATTCTTTTGAAAAATTCGCGACAGATAGTATATTATGCCGTCCCGACGACAGACAGGCGGACAAAAAGTAGAAAGTTTGGTCTCTGAGGTCATACTTTCTAACAAAAAAAATTGTTAACATCCGATTTTGGAAGGGGGGGGGGGGGGGGGGGCGGACAGACAGAGGACATCGACCGCATGTCAATACCTACTTTTTCGTGTTTTTTTAATTCTTTCGAATGAAAAAAAGAAAAGTAGGCTAAAAAAATATTCAAAATCATCACAAATAATTCCAAAAATATCTTTCTGACAGTGCAGACTACAACGAACATACGATTACATTTCGCTTTCGAAGTCTCATTCTGATTATCCGATAATCGATACGAGAAAACTCCCTTGTCCACTTTACTTTAAAAACATTGACCTATAAAACTGAAACTGACCGCTAACTGAGTACCTTCGTTCAACCGTCGATAGCTCAGTTGGTAGAGCGGAGGACTGTAGATGGAAAATTGCTGAGATCCTTAGGTCGCTGGTTCAAATCGGCTCGAGGGAAAATTTTTTTTTTTCTAGCTATCGCAGTTTTATATCGTGAATAGTTAGATCTATAATTAATTAAGATGTGAAGTTTTGAAAAAATTATTATTTTATTTAAAGTAGTACTTTACTACTTTTTTTTTTAACTAAGCAATTAATTTTTTTTTCAAGATTTATAACACATAGTAAGAATATTTATTTTGAAGTTTTTTTTTTAATTATCGCATAATTTTAACCAACGAGTAAACATTTAATTTTTAAAAATATGTAAATTGTATGAACATATTTCTTGCGCTTTTTTCGTTAAAAAGATTCATGCATGCCATTGTTTTTGGCAATAAAGTTTTTGTACCTTTATATTTTTAATTATTAAGATTTAAACAAAAATATATAGAGGGATATTGAAAACTTTTTAACGGTTATTTCTATGCACCCGTTTTTAAAACTATAATGAGCGTTATTTAAACCGATGTGGGTAACCGCGATAGCTCAGTTAAAAGAGCGGAGGACTGTTAGTCTGAAATGTGCTGAAAATCCTACGGAAAATATATTTTAAGGAAATCCCATACCAAAAATTAGAGTTCATTAAACAAAAATACGAAAATTTAATTTTAAAAATGAGAGAATGACTTTTATATTTTTTTTTTTGCCTTCAATTTAATTAACAGGTCGCCTTTGAGGAATGTGCTAAGGTACCTTGAGTTGGTAGAGAGCAGTGTTGGGCAAATTTTAATTGCAAGAACAATTAAAGATTACCAATTAATTAATTGGTAAATGTAACCACAACTAACAATTTCAATTGTAATGTGGAAAATTCCAATTAACATTTATTTAATTGTTAACTGTATAGTAACAATGAACAGTTAATTAATTGTATAACTGTAGTTGTAACAATGAACAATTAATTAATTTTCAATTGTTTTCTTAACTTTAATTAAAAATAACAATTTAAAAACACTGCTGTATAATACAAAGCCGGTATATATAAATATACAATATAACCCGTGTGGTTCCGGGTAGTAGAATAGTGCCCCCCCCCCCCCCCATCTTTTTCTTGCGTTTAAATAAATATGTTGGCAACAAATAAAAGACCGATCCACATAATCATCAATATCTTTAATTAAACATGATTAGACAAACAATTAAAAAATTTCTTGAAATAATTTAAATTACACTTCAGTACCACTCTCTTCTAGAACTGCTGTCTGACAGTTTGTGACCTCTTTCACAGATTTGTCATTGTCACAGCTTAATTTTTCCTAAATCTTTTCTCATGTCGTATTAATACTAAAGTTAATTGTTAGTTTTTAATTGTTTCATAAAACAACTAAAAAAGTTTATTGCAATTATTTAATTGTGAGTTTACAATTGACATACGTTAATCAAATTAATTTAATTGCTAGGTGCAGTTAAAATTCAATTGCGATTAATTTAATTGCAATTACTTTTTTAGTCAATTTACCAGATAATTGACAAAGTAATTGATTAATGCCCAACACTGGTAGAGAGTAAATTAGGCTTCTCAAGGCTTTTAAATTCTGGCAAATTAAATAAGGCTTTTTCAATGCGGCGAGCACATTAAAAAAGGCTTCCCACTGACTTTTAAAAACACAAGGCCGAAATTTTAGAAACAGTAGTAACTGTATATTTTAAAAAAAATTAGAAATAAACTGAGTTTTTTGTGGATCAAGTAAAGCACAGTTTTACCTTCTAGCATGTATAGATTGATGTAATATTCAGCACTTATTTTTTTAAGCCTAGATTACATAAGAAATACAAGTGTCAGAAATGGACTTTATGGTAAACCTTACACTAATATATACTTGCAAAAAGTGTGGTTCAAACAATTAGAATCCTTTAAGAGGGACTGTCAGTCCCATAGAGCTATGCATTAGTTTTAAAATCACAACTTTTGTAAAAGAATTGCTTTGTCATATTATCCTATTTTCACCGGGTATGGGAATCATCATAACATCAATTTAAAACGAAATTGAAAAGAAAATAACATCCGGTTATTTAATTATAAATTAATAAAGTTTTAAAAAAGTGTCGCCATCTGCTGTATGTTTGTGGGCATTTTAAAACTTTAAAAATATATAATTAAATAACTAAATAACATTTTCGTTTCAAAAATTGTTTCATTTCGATGTTATGTTGATTCCCATACCTGGGGAAAAAGGGCTAACTTGACAAAGCAATACTTCTGCGGAAGTTATGATTCCAAAACTAATGAATTAGCTCTATGGGACTGACAATCCCTCTTAAGCACCACATAAAAAAATCCTCAGTTAGAACAACCAGATGGAAGTACAATCTTAAACTCAAAAAAATGACCAGCATACATAAATTAAAACAAGATTCATATCAGGAACAGATCGGGAGTCGAAAACACTTGAAGCTTTACTGAAATAAGGTCAAGAAACGCAATCTCTAAATTAACTTGACGCATTGAAACCGAGTCGATTGGAGACAAGACTTGCTTTGTTCATGTTCAAAAAGCCGTTCAACGTACAAAGAGGTTTATGTTTGGCAGATTTCGAAGAAGTAAATCTTAAATGACTTGATATATACAGTCCCAGGACAAATTATTAGACGCACTGTATTTTTTTAAACATGATGAAAACATACCAAAAAATGCCATATCATTAAAAAAGATGTCAATATATGTATTAAGTATAGCAGATAGTATTTTCTATTTAATAGCTTAAGTTTAGGAACACAAATGTCCTTCTAAAGGTATTTTGTTCATCACTGATTGATACATGAAATCTTGCAGTGCGTCTAATAATTTGTCCAGGGACTGTAGTAGTGAAATGATATTGTTCTTGCCCCAACGGTACATTTTTTTCCCTTTTTGTGTCTGTTGAATAAGCTATTTTGAACCATATAACTTTCTTTTCTACTACTTTCTGCTTGATTAATTTTTACTGTAAGTCAACCAAGTGTTGCCACTGTTTGAAAACTATTGATTTAATAATTGATGTAATTGAAGAATAGTGTCGTCCTCTTCAGAATATATTTTGGGGTACTTCAAACTTAAAAATCAATAAGTAAGTAACCCGAAGATATAGTTTCCCTACAAATTTGTTTTATTTTTCTGTAATGTACTCATATCTGGTGAAAATATACCTACATGGCGAAGCTATGCTTTCGCAGAGATTGCTAATTCAAAACTGGTGCATTAGCTCTATGATACTGACACCCCTCTTTAGTATGTATTACAAGGCAAAACATTTATAATTTGAATACATTTTACCTTTAAAAAGAATGTGTCGTTAGTTAAACTATAAAACAATGGATTAACAAATAACACAGTTTCATATATTTCTATTCAATTACCATGCGCCACATTCAATATATCAAATCAAACATTATTTTCAAAAAAAAAAAAAAAAAAATTATAAATTATAAAAATTATAAAAAAAGAAAATACTTATCCTGTAAAGACTTGATACCTCGATACTATGTTTCATTAAAAAACAGCAACATTGTAATGAATTATGCATTTCTCTTAATGCAATAAGATACAAAACAGATGAATAACTTTTATACAATGGTACATTTACTCCTTCCGAAATTAATTATTTTCGTCTTAATTCTAACATATTAACTTCTGAATAAAAAAAAATCTTGTACTGTGAGAGCAATACGTAATTTTCACACTTTTTCTCTTAATAAACCAGGTGCAGCATTCACTATAAATAGTGAAACCCTATGTTAAATATCAATCACCGATGTATCCAAAAAAATGTAGTCCTAAAAGCTATGTTCCAGCTGCTAAAATCCTTAGTCCTCTATAATTTACTCCCCTTTCATTCCATGTTATTTTCTTCGAGTAAAACTGATTTTTTTTTTAAAAAAATCGTATCACGACTTAAATGAACCCAATCAGATTTCTATTACCAGAAGAAGATACAAGAAAACTGCGTAATCTAAGATTGATTGTATATTGTGTTCAGTGCTAGATGAAGGGAATTAGGCCTGGAGAAGAAGGGCGCTTAGGCCAGCTGGGCCCAAGTGTAAGATTAACGGCTAAGGATTTAATAAAAAATACCTTTATCGTTGAGTTTGCCGCTTTAAGATGCGTTTTGTAGAAATACAAATTGTTCCTTTTAAAGAAACAGTTTTTATCACTTTTAGTCGTTTCCATTCTTCGAAAGTTTATATTGTTTTGAAATTCATTCT
>JAFNEN010002976.1:10000-12242 GCA_019343175.1 Oedothorax gibbosus
AAGAGTGAAATCCTATAGGAAGTGCATTTTCGGCACCTGAAAGGAGTGGAAATTAACTGAGACTGAGTTAAAACCGCTCGTTTTAAGAGTGCAGGACGTAGATTGTTTTCTTTATTTCTTTCACCCACTCCGCAAAAAGAGTGAAATCCACTCCTATAGGAGAAGTGCATTTTCGGCACGGAAAGGAGTGGAAATTAACTCAGATTGAGTTAAAACCACTCGTTTGTTTTAAGAGTGTAAGATTTGCTCATTACCTTTTCCCCGGTACAATACACATATAACCACAATATAATATTTATTGTTCTACATTTTAGAATTATTTCTTTTTTTAATTTATTTAAGTATACATTGTTAAAAAAAATTGTGTTTGGTTTCATCATAATAATGGTTCCTATAGTAGCTGCAACGGCAGTGTGGCGAAATGTTTCACCATACTTTTAGTTTTTCAGATTTTAACCATTTTGCAGATTTTGGGAACAAAATCCTGAGAATTGATTCGACAGAATACACTGTTAAAAATTATAGGCACTTTGTTTCACCAAAAATATGGTTCCTTGTATCTGCAACGGCTGTGTGGTGAAACGTTAAACCATATTTTTGGTATTCGGTTGAACCATTTCTAAGGTTTTTGTTTCCAAATCCAGAAAAATGGTTCAACCAAACACCGAAAAAAAGGTGAAACATTTCACCACACCGCTACTAGGAACCAATATAATGGTGAAACCAAGCACAAAATTTTTAACAGTGTACTATACTGTTTTTGCAACTCTGCCCCAGTTAGTATTGTCCTTATCTACCAACATACCTGCTTTTCTACAGAGAGATAAGATAGATAAAGTATTTTGAGTAGAGATACCCTTTTCCTGTTGACACACCAACCTAGATATTTTCGTTGTCTAATACAGTTTGTATCTTAGAAGATAAATATCTTAGACAGGAAGTATTGAAAGATTAGGAATACCAGTTCGTTTGCTCAAGATTTACTAGTTAGAGAAAAATAAAATTTTCTCATAATCACATACATACACAAACGCTGTATTTATTTACTATATTAGTTTTTTCGCACTATTATATATGGAGTTCTTACTTAAAATTTATGTTACTCTCCTTCTGGTAACTACTACTATTACTTGGCACCAAAATATTCATATTCCAGAAGGATTTGAAGTCTGTAGCTTTTTTCGTTTTTCAGCAATATCTTTAAAACCTAAAAAGTTCCATGGCAGCTACTCTTTACGACATGCACGATTTTCTTGAAAACCTTAATATGAAGTCCGACAGATACTAAGAACTCGCATACCAAATTTGAAGTCTATAGATTTTTTAGTTCTTATCTGTAGATTGGTTTCAGGCAGACAGAATGACAGACAGTCCGATTTTCAAAAACCATTTGTACAGTACTTGACACCAACCTAATCTTAATAACAAATAAATAGTTATCAATATTCAACCTCATTGATAAGAAATTGTTGGTGTATTTACATATCAAAGTTTTAAATTTACCCTTTTACCACTTGAACTACGAGTTATAAATCTAAGGCAACAACCAAAAGCTAAATCAGTCCTCAATTTAACCTCCTCACACGCAACATTTTTTTAAAAAACCGCAACATTGTAAATAACACATGTCGTGTAAAATCCTAAACAGTCAATAAAACACCTACTTAAGAATGAAAAAATACATTTTGACACCGATGTGGAGGGACAGACAGAACACTGTGTTTCAGACAGACAGAATGACCGATAGTCCGATTTTCAAAAACCATTTGTACAGTACTTGACACCAACCTAATCTTAATAAATAAATAGTTATCAATATTCAACCTCATTGATAAGAAATTGTTGGTTGATTTAAAAAATCAAAGTTGTAAATTTACCCTTTTATCACTTGAACAACCAATTATAAATCTCAAGCAACAGATGGGCGGATTCGGATTCGTAAAACCGAATCCGAAATTTTATTCAAAATTTGCAAGGTGAATCCGAATAAAGAAATTTTGATTCACACCCCATGGGAAAACGAATCCGAATCTATTTTTATTCACAAACTATGAATACGAAAAACCAAATTTTTTTTCACATCTATGAATACGAATCCATTTTGGTTTTACATCTATGAATACGAATCCATTTGTATTTACACTTGGATTCACTGAAAAAATTTTATTCAAAAGGCCAATTTTAAATAAGTAAATGTGTGGGCCCGTACCCCGCTACAGGGGCGAGATTTTTTGGGGGTAGC
>JAFNEN010002977.1:0-12314 GCA_019343175.1 Oedothorax gibbosus
AACATAAAACCCCCAAAAAATGTCTGTCACGATCTCCCTTTTTTTAAACAAAAGTTTTTTTGGGGTTGGTAGACATTTTTTTTTCCGGCTTGTGGGGTTTTTTCACAAAGACCCCTTAAAAACCCCCCCCCCAAGAAGGACGGACACCTAACACACCATTATGACAATGCTGCCACTACCCCCACCCCAATTTAGCCCTGCCCAAAAAGGGGGGAGGGAAATAGCCCTCCGGGGCCCTGTCCCCTTTGGGGGAAACCGCGCAATACCCCCACGGATTTTCCCCCCCCCAACAATTTCACGAGCACGTACCCGCATATACTGGGAAAAACACAACATCCATCCCAAAAATTCGGGATTCAAACCCCCAAACCCGGAAAACCCCCCCAAAAGGATAGCTCCCTCCCGGGGGGCCCCCGGGTCGGCTTTAACTTATTTTTTTGGGGTTTGGGTTTTGGAAAAAATTTTTTGGGGGTTTGGGGTGCTTCCCCCAGCGACCCGCTTATAAACCTTCGTAATTTTTTTTTAAGACAGACAAAACAAAAACACCACCACACATAATTTGGATCCATTTTAATTTTTAGAACAGGGGCCAACTAAGGATCCCCAGAATTGGTTCCACCCCCCAAGGTTTTTTTTTTGGGTTTTGGGGGCCCTTAAAAGGGGTTTTTTTCCCCCCCAAAACTTTTTTAAAAACGAGCACGTACTCCGCATATACTCGGTAGGTCTTGGGGGGGAAAAAGGGGACCCCGATCGCAGGACCTTCCAAATCCCGAGACCAAGACGCTGACCACTGGGCTCACGGGGGGCCCGGGGGTTTTAAATATATTTTTGGGGGAATTTTTAAATTTTTTAAAATAGCGTTCCCACCCCAACAAAAGCTAAAAATTTTTAAAATTTTAAAATATATATTTGGGGGGAAAATTTTTTTTGTCCCACTTTTAATTTTTTCGAACAGTAAAGGGCCCCCTGTAAGTACAAAATATTCTTTTTGATAGCCAACTTCCAAAAAGCAATACTTTGCCATAGGGGGTTTTAAAAAGAAACGACGCAAATTTCCCCTTTTTTCAAAACCTTTTTTGGGGTTTGAGGCTCTCTGTGTTTGGTAAATCGAAAACTGCCCCCTCCAAACCTAACAGGGGCCTTCGCCCTAAAAATAATTTCCCTTTTTTTCCCGTGCCAGAAAAAAATTCTTTTCATGTCTGTCCCCCCTCTTGCAAATTTTTCCCAAAAAGGGGGTCCCCGGCTTTTGATCAAGAAAACATAACCGGAAAATACGGGGTTCCGTAAAAAATGTCCGAGTTTAAAATTTTTTGGGGTTTTAATTTTTAATTGTAAAGGGGGTTTAAAAGTGATGAATAAAAAAACCCTCAAACTTTTCAGATAACCCCCCCGCTTCCCCCAAAAATCGTTTTAAAAATTTCCCTTTTTCATTTTTTTTAAAAAGGGGGCCCTTCTGAAAAAAAAGCGTTTGTTTTTTCTACAATTTAAAAAGATTTATTCCGTTCAAGGCGCACACTTGGGGCACTTAAGGAAAAACTAGGTTATTTTTCCTTCAATTCTGTATTATTTGTTATTTTTAGTATAAAATAAACTCCTGTAATATATTTTTAAAAAATTTTTGGAAAACCTTTTTTTTTAAACGGATTTTTCTGTATATGTACCTACCCCCCCCCCCCCGGGGGGGGGGGGGGGTTTTTGGATATTTTTTCCCCCAAAAATTAAAAATTTTAAATCTATGCTTTTTTTCTTCATACAATAAAATAAACCATAAAAAAAACCCTTTTTTTTGATATTACAAAAAAAAAACAAATTATATCAGATAAATAAATTTTTTTAAAAAAGTTTTTTTTAAAAGATTTAACCTTGTAATTCACAAAAATTTAAAATAAAAAAAACGGTTGTAAAAATATAAATCCCCCCCGGAGAAATGAGGATTAGAAATCTCTCTTTTTTCATTGGTTTAAATTTTTAAAACTCGCCCATTTTAAAATTTTTTGTTTCCCAAAAACTACTTTTTTTAACATAAAAAGGGGAAGGTTTTTTTAAAGGGTTTGGGGCCGTCTGCCCCGTCTGTACGTCACCCACTTTCTACCAAAATACAAATGCTCCCCGGCCCCAAGTGTATCGTAAAAAAAAATTTACGCATCAAAAATTTAAAAACATTAAAAATTTTTGAAAAAAATACGAATTCGAAAAAAAAATTAAAATTTTTTAAAAAATTTTCAAATTAATTGCTAAAATTTAAAAAAACATGGGAAAAAATTTTTTTAAAATTTAATCCCCCATTGCCTTTTGCAACAATCGCTCGAGAAATTTTAATTTTTTTAGACAATAGTTTAAAAAATTTAATTTTTTTTGCAACATCGATCATTTGAAATGACGTCAAAAAATTTTTCCCCCTACGGGAATTCTTTGACTTTTTATATGAAATTTTTTAAAATTTTTTTTAAAAAAACGAGGAATATTACATATTTTTTTTTTAAAATTTTAAAAAATTAAATTTTTTTTCAAACGATAAGTAAAAATTTTTTAAAATTTTTTTAAAAAAAATTTTAAAAGAAACAGCCGATTTAGCATGAAAAATTTTTTAAAATAGAATATAATGCTGTTTTTTTTCCCCTTTTTTTCCTCTTATACAAAACCCCGTTTTTTGGGGTTTTGGGAAGGGGGGTTAAAAGGGCGTTTCCCCTTTTTCAAACCTACTTTTTTTTAAGAAAAATTTTTTTCCCGGGGCTTTAAGTACCCCTTAAAACTTTTTTTTTTAAACTTTTTTTCCCCTTATTTATAGCCTTTGTTTAAACTGATAAAATTTTTTAAAAAAATAAAAAAATTTTTTCCCTTTTTTTTTTTTAATATGTATAAAAAAAACAAAAAAAAACAGAGTTAAAGCTACTTTTAATTTTTTTTTTAAAAAATAATTAAAATTCCTCGTTAAAATAAGAGCTTTTAATGGGGGGAAAAAAAAATAAAAAAAACAAAAATTTATATCCCCTTTTTTTTTTTTTTTTTCCCGAAAAAAAAATTCCCCCCCCGTTGGAAAAACCCTTTTTTTCAAAACCCCAAAGGAAAAAAAAATGTTAGGTTTAAAAAAAAAAAATTTTTTTTAGTTTTCCCAAAAAAAGCTTATAAAAAGAAAACCACCGAACAGAAAACGGGGGGGAAAAACTGGTCCTTTTAAATTTTAAACTAAAAATATGCAGATTAAAAAAAAAAAAAAAGAAAATCAAAATTTTTTTTCCCCAAAAAACCCCCTTTCCCGACTCCCCCCAACACGATCATTTTGGTCCCCCAGACCCCCGTCCATTCTGGGCCCCTTCTCCTTTTTTTTCTCAGGATGAAAACCGCACTTTCCCGGGCAAACTTCCCCCCTCCCCCCCAAAGGGGGGGCCCCGATGGACGTGAAAGACCCTTGTCCCGGGGGCATGTCCCCAAAAAAAATCTGCACCCTAGTCTTTTTGGCAAAGATACGTTTTCCCAAACCCCCCGGAAAAAGGGGGTTTTTCCCCCCTGGAAAAGAGCTTGGATGCCCCCCAACAATGCCCTGGGGAGACCTCAATCGTCCCCATTTTTTCCCCTGGCTTTTTAACATACCCGTGCTTTCCCCCCTTTTTTGACTGGAAAAACCCAAAAGGGGAAACCCCTTTAGACCCCCCTAAAAGCATTTTTCAAGAAAGGGTGAGTGGGGAAAAAGATGAATAATGATGAATGAATGATGAAGAATGATGAATGAAAAATGTAAATTTTATGAAAAAAAGATGAATAAAAGAGGGGAATAAAAAAAGAAAATGGTGAATTTTTCATTTAAAAATTTAAAATTTTTTTTTCCCAAATTTTTCCCCGTCCGAAAAAAAATTTTTCATCAGTAAAAACCCGGGGATAGCGTCTTTCAAGGGATCACGATTATTTTGAAAAGAGTGATGTTATAAAAAAGATTGAAAATTGAGAGTAGGAATACGTTTTTAAAAACCCCCTATCACCCCCTTTAAAATTTTAAAATTTTACATCTTTTTATCTCTATTGGATCATCACTGAAAAAATTTTCACGGTTGTGCATTTTTAGTATTTAATTTCCCCTTTTTTTGGGGTTAAAATTTTAGGCGTGAAAAAATTTTTTAAATTTTGGGGATTTTTTTGTATCATTGGCTTTTTTTTTTAATAAAAAAAAAATTTGCGGGGAACTTTCTGCAAAAAATTTAAAATTGGGGTTCGAATCTTTAATTTTTTTGGAAAAGGGCCCGGGGGGCATTCTAGTTTACAACCAAAAATGTTATTAGAAAAAAAAAAAAAAAACGTTGAAAAAATTTAAATTTTAAAAATGAATTCTACAAAGGTTCCCGTATTTTTTATCTCTGAGCAAAAAAGGTTTAAAAAGTAATTAAAATACAAAATTTAAAAAAAAAAGGGTTTGGGGTTTAAAAAAAAAGGGGAAAAATTTTTAAAAAAAAAACTGTTCACTATTAAAAAAAGTCCTATTTTTTTCCCCTTTTCCCCAAAAAAAATGACTCTGAATGGGAAAATTTTATAATCCCTTTTTTTTGGGTTTTATTGCAAACTGTATAAAAAAAATATATATTATTTTTTAAAATTTTTTCTTTGGGGTTTTTTAGAAAGAAATTAAAAAAACCCCCGGGTTTCGTATACTCAAAGAATATTGGGGGTTTCATTGATAGTTTTATTGATGAAAAAAGTTTTTTTAGAAATTTTAAAAAAATTCCCAACACCGACCTCACTGGTAAATTTTTTCTCTATTATGTCTTCCATTAGGGTCAAAAAATCATTTTTTGGGCAGAAGAAGATTGATAGTCCCCTTTTTTGTTAAACCCCCTGACAAACCCCCCTTTTTTTAAAAAATTTTGGGGGGGAAATTTTTTAAAAAAATATTCACTGCTGAAATTTCAAAATTTTTTTTTTTTAAATTGAAAAATTTTTAAATTTTTTTGTTTTTTTAAAAAATTTTTTTTTCTGTAGCAATTTTTTTTAAAAATTCCCCTATACTTGAAAATTTTTTTCCCAAATTTTTCAAAATTTAAAAAAAAAAGAGTGACTGCAAAATTTCTATTTTTCCGGGGGCGGGTTATCTTTTTTGTATCACTCAGAGGGGGTTTGTTTTTTTGTTTAAATATTTTGGGGGTAAGGGCCCCCAAAAAAAAACCCCTTTTTTTTGCTAAAGAAGCATTTTAAAAACCCCAACCCCCCAAAAACCCGAAGTGATGGGGCGATTGGAGCCACTCTCAAAAACCCTGCCCCAAAAAATCATTGCTTTTCCTTTTCCCGGGGGGAATGGGCCCCACCAAAAGGGGGTTTTCCCACGGATGAATACCCTTTTTTAAGGGGCAACCCGTAAAAAAAAGGGGCCCCCCCTTTGTCCCCCCCACAGGGGGTTTCCCCCTTGTTTTTAAAAACCGTGGGCAAGGGGGGGGGGTAAATCCCTAAAATTTTGATTGGTAATAAAATTAATGCAA
Organism: Oedothorax gibbosus; assembly: GCA_019343175.1. Taxonomy (NCBI): domain Eukaryota; kingdom Metazoa; phylum Arthropoda; class Arachnida; order Araneae; family Linyphiidae; genus Oedothorax; species Oedothorax gibbosus. The sequence goes on from JAFNEN010002977.1 coordinate 5,463, forward strand.
AAAACCCCCCTCATGGGGTTTTTTCCCCCTTTAAAAATGGGATTAAACCCCCATTTTAACAAAAAAGAAATTGTCGCGTGATCGCTATTTTTTTTTAAAAAGCGGAATGACCAAAACGGGGTTTTTGGGGGGTTTTTTTTTAAATTTATGTCACCCCTAGACTACACGAGGGCGATTGGGGGGGGGGGGCGGGCATCGTAATTTAGAACAAAAATAAGTGCCCAGCCGACGCCTAAAAGGCCCCCCCTTTTTTACGTGCTATTTAACCGCATTTTCGCCATCATAGCCGCGTATACACGTATACGTCTGACAAAACCCCCAAAAACCTTTTTAAAAACCGTGGAATGGGGGTCTTTTTTGGTGGGGTTGACGGGTTTTTGGGCCGGGTATCCATTCGAAAACCGCGTTTTCACGTAACGTTTTGACACCCCAAACCTGTGAAACCTTGGTATGGAGGTCTTTTTAATGGATAATTTACGGGCCAGGACCTGGTGGGGGATTCGAATTTGTAAAAAAATTTTTAAAGGGAAAACCCGTACACCGGGGTTTTTTTGTGGCAGAAAAAAATTTTTTTTTTCCCCTTTTAAAATTAAAATTTTTGGGTTTTTTTTGTTGGGGTAAAATTTTTAAAACAAATGGCCCTTTGAGTTAATAGGCGGCGTTTTTTTAGGGGTAAATTTATTAAAAAATTTTTAAAAAACTCAGATTAAAAATAGTGTTTTTTTGGAAAATTTCTACATAGAAATTTTTTTATTTTATAAAATCCCCCCCCCCCTTAAAAAAAACCCTTTAAAAAACCCCCTTTTATATTTCCAAATATTGGGTTTTTTTTCCCCCACTAACCAGATAACCTTCAAATGAAAAACATGCATCGATTTTAAAAAAAAAACAGAACCCCCGAACAAAATTATCCGACCCCCCAAACCCCCCCGGGAAAGGGCCCCAAAGGGGCATCTATCCCCCTTGACCTTTTTTTTTTTTTACTTCTACCCCCACCCACGCCTTGGGCCCTTTTTGCATTCTATTTCCCAGGGGGGTTATTTCTACTCCATAAAAAAGGGGGCGAAATTCAGTGTGATCTAGATTTCAATTGGATCCATGCTTGGTCGAGAGAAAACGTGGAGTTTTTGGACTTGTACGGGGAAAGAGGGTTTCCATATGGAACCCAAAAACCCCTCACCACTGGATGGGGAAAAGGGGCCACGATTCGTGGAAAAGAATTTCCCAAAAAAAATTCCCCTTTTTTTAAAAATTTTAAAAAATTTTTTTTTTATAAACCGTGAAAAATTTTTCTTGAAATAAAATTTGAAAAAGTAAAGCTTTTTTGAAAACAGGGGGGAAAAAGTTATTTTTAAGCAATAATCGAAAAAATGTTTTTTTGACTGGAAAAAAAAAAGTATTCCCCCCTGCTTTTAAAAAACCTCAAACTTTTTTAAATTATTTTTAAACTAAACCCCCGGGAGCACACTTTACGGGAAAAGGCCCCGTCCCTTTATTTTCTACCGGGGGCTCTGGTGCTAAAACTTTTCTGGTAAAGGGCCCTCCTCCGGGGAAATCCCCGGGTTTAGTTCCCAAAAGCATGCGGGTACCCATTTTATAAACCCCTAAAGGGAAATAAAACAGCATCGCCCCGCCCAACCCGGGTTTTCCTCCCCGGATCTGTAGCTAAATTGAACACTAAACTCCCCCCCAAATTATTACTTACCAAAAAAATTTGTATGCAACTTAAAAATTTCTTTGCCGATTTAAAAAAAAATATGTACCAAAGGCAAATGCATAAAAAAATTAAAAAACTCGGGAAAAGTTTTACTTTACGCCTTTTTTGAAAAATTTTTTTGAAAAATTTGCTACCCCTTTTTGTAATTTCTTTTAATTGCTGTTAATGGAATCAAAAAATAATATTTTTTAAACTAAAAAAGGGTTTCAATTTTTTAAAAATTGTCATTTTTGAAATTTAAAGGGTACATAAATTTGGAACGAATTAGTGCGAAATTTAAAAGTTAGTAAATATTATTGGTTCACTTTCTGGAAATTTTTTTTAAACTTTTAAAAAAATTTCTATTTTAAATGTTTTTTTGGGGAAAAAACAAAAATTTTTTTGCAAAATTTTTTTCTTAAAGTTTTGGCAAAGGAAAAAATATTTTTCATTTGCTATTTTGTTTTAAATATTTATACCCCCAAAATACTTATAAAACCAAAACTGTATTTAAGAAAATTATCCTTAAAATTAAAAAAATAATAAAAATAACAACACAGCAAAATTTTTTTTTTTTTTTTTTTTGAAAACGCTTTGACCAAAAAGTAAATTTTAAAAAAATTTTTAATAAAGGGTTCATACAAAAATAATACCAAAATTGGGATTAATTTTCGTTTTACTCATGACTTTTTCTTTGCATAAACATAATTAAAAACTTTTTTGCCAAAAAAATTTGCCAATTTTTGAAAAAAATTTTGGGATACCTCACGAATATTTCTAGCTTTTAACTAAATTTTAGGTATTTTTTTAAAATTTAAAAAAAACACATTCTACTGTTGTCATTTCTCCTGACCCTGGGGTTACTTCTCCTTCAAATTTTCTGCGAAAACCCGGGGGGGTAAGTTTAAGATGAGGAACTTTTCCAATAATTGTGCAAAAGTGCACAAGCCTTGTTCCTCATAATTTTTTCCCGGGGTACGCATTGGGTTTTTAAAATTCCCCAAAAAGCCCTATGCCAAAAAAAATTTTCCCTACCCACGTGCACGAACAGTCGGGAAATTAAAATTCGTCGGAGTTCCCCCTTTTTATAACTCCTGGGGGTGGGTTATCTGGAAAATTCTAAGGCAAAACTGAATCACCAAAAAGACAAAAAGGGGCTTTTTTTTTTTTTTTGGAAACGGATAAAGGGGATTTTTTTTCAGGTGGAAGATTTATTCACCATTCTAAAATTTTTAAAAAAAAGAAATATTTTTAAAAAAAAAAACCCTCGCTTATTTGCCTTTTGGGCCAAAAACCACGAAAATGAAAATGCGGGGATCGGTGAGCCATTAGTACTATCTGAATGTCCCCCTTTTATTAAATATTCCATATGTTGAAGGGGATTTCAGGACCCCTGTTTGCCGTCAATTCACCCTACGCAATTTGAAAGTTCCATTGGGGACCAAACTACTGGTATTTCCAACCAATCATATTTATTTTTAGGAACTGTAAAGAAAAAAATTTTAGTAAGAAATGTGATAAGCGTCGATGCTGTACTTTAAAAACAATTTTAAGTTTTCAGGGGGAAAAATCCTTTTTTTATTCTCCCAAATGCGATACTTATTTTTTTTTTTTCTCAATTCCTTTAAAAAGGCTTTAAAAAGTAAATTTCATAAAATAAAAGGGCGTGCTTGAAAATTTTTGTACATTTTTCCCCATAAAGCTGAAAAGTGATTATGTTTTGAGAGAAAATTAAAATGGTCATTAAAGAGAACTTTTGAAATCCTTAGAAAAAGGGATGTGGTGGCTGGTTCAAAGGGGAAAAAAAGGACCTCAAATTGATAAAAAGGGCGGGGAAAAATGAACTTAAAGGGGACCTCCCGTTCCAAAAAAAAAATGAGCACACCAAAAAATTGGGGGGCCTTGAACCAAAACAAGTGCCTGCAAAAACGCCGACCAGGCGAGAAAATCGACTCCAAAAAAAAAACCCGGGGCTTTTAGCGACTCTTAGCTATTAAGCTCGAGCTATGGACAAAGGGGAACTACAAAGAGCAATGCAGACTAATAATGTATTTTTTAAATCATTCTAAAATTCCTCTCCTTTTGCTGACACTCAGTTTTTTTTGGCCCAAGCCTCGAGTATTCCCCGGCCAAATTTAGAAACATTACAATTATAAACAAGGGGAAAAAAACTTTTTTACAATTTTGTTTTCATTTTCTGGTATATATCATTTTTTAAATTGTTATTATAACTATTGTATTCAAAAATTTTATTAACTTTAAAATATATTTTTTTTTTTTTTCCTTTAAAAAATTTTGTATTTTTTTTGGGTATAATGAAAACTTTTATAAAATTTATTTAATTGTATAAACCTTAAAAAAAATTTTTCTGCTACAAATACTAATATCCCCAAGAAATTTTTTTCCAATATATAATATATAATAATAATAAATTTTAAAATTTTTTATATATTTTTTTATATATATTTATTATATATATATATATATATTATATATATATATATATATATATATATTTTATAAATTTTATATTATTATATTTTATATTTATTATTAAAAATATATTTATATAATTATATTATATATATAAAAAAAATTATAGAAAATATATAGACAAAATAGAATTAAACTGTGGTTTAAAATAAATAAAAATTTTTTTAAATTAAAAAATGAAAAAAAAGCAGAAAAATGTTATTTTGGGAAATTTTTGAACCGTGTAATGCTTTTTTGCCACAAAAAATAGGGACGTGACCTTAAACGGGAAAATATTTAAAGTGTGATGGAATTTTTTTAATTTAGCATATTACCTTTTTTTTTCTTGGAGAACCTTATTTAAACTTTTTTTTTCCCATCCACGCAAATTTGGGTACTTTTTTTTTAAAAAATTTTTTAAAAAAAAGGACAAACTCGTTGCTGTCCCACTTCAAAGAATCGTAGAGTCACGGCAGCCCCCCCTTTAGTGGAACTTCTCTCTCTCGTATTATTTTTTGGGTATATGGCCCATTTTTACCCCAAAGTACTTTTTAAAATCCTTTTTTAATTCGACAAAAAAATTTTTGAATTTTCCTATGGCTCTTTCCTTAGGTCTTTAAATATCCTGCATTTTTCCTCAAATTTTTAAAAAATTAAATTCTTAACCCCTTTACGAAATTGACAGAAAATTTCTATTGAAAAAAGCTTCCTAATTAAAGTTAATCCAAAAATTTTTTGAAAAAAAGAAAAAATTTTTTTTTTAAAAAAGGAAAAGACTCTGCAAGCAAACGACTGGACTTAAAAATTTCAAACGGTTTTTTACTGTCCGCGTTTTGGAGAAAGAATACTTTTGCTAAATCAAAATACCACCCCTTTCTGCGTCTGACCCCCTATTGCGCTGTTTTAGTTTTTTTTTTTTGAGAAAACGCCACTCAAGCCTAAAATATCGCTTCCTGTGGGGTTTTTTTTTTTTTTAACTTTTTTTGACTCCCAAAAAATTTTTTTACCCACCGGAAACGGCCGAAATTCATATCCCCCCTTGGGCCTTTTTGCATTTTTTTTTTCCCTCGTCCCCCCCCACGCATAGCCGTATTGCAATTCTTTCTGATGGGGGTTATTTCTGCCCTTCGTGTTTACTTAAATTTTCTTATAAATAGATTTTTTTATTGACCCTTTTTTTTTTGGGAAAAAAAAAAAAAAAAAAAAAAACTGAAAAAACCCTTTTACATAACCCCAAAAGAAAAAAATTTTTAAATAATTTTTTCAATTTTAAAAAACTAATTTTCCCCGTGGTTTTGAAAAGTAAATATCAAAAGCAAAACACAAAATACACGGAACCCTTTTTTTTCCCCTATCCAAAATCCCCAAAAAAAACCCAAAAAAAGGCCTTTTAAAAAAAAAACCCGCGGGTTTTACAGGCCCGTGGGGGAAAAAAGGGGGCCCAAAACCCCCCTTTTAAAGCCCGGTTTTTTCTCCAAAAAATTTTGGATTTTTCCCCCTTTTTTTTTTACCTTAAAGGGGAAAAAAAAAAACCCAGAAAAACCCAGGTTCACTAGCCCCAAAGGGGGGTGAAAAAGGGGCCCCTTTGGGGGTTTAAAAAAAAGTTTATTAATTTAAAAAAATCTTTTTTTGAAAATTTTTTTTTTTTTTCTTTTGACCCAAAAAAATTTTTTTATCGAGCAACGTTGGGTTTTTTTTGGGCCTTTTTTTTTGCTTTCTTTGGGAGCGGGAAAAAAAGTCCCCCCCCCCCCCCCCAAAATCAATCTTTTTGGAATTTTTTTTTAAAGTTGGGGTCCCTGCCTTCCCTTTATTTTCCCCGGGGGGAAAAATTTAAAAAAGGGGGATTCCCCCCGGAAAAATAATTTGGGCCCAGACAGGGGGCCCCCGGGGGTACCAGGAAAATAAAGTGGGGATGTGGGGTTTTAACCCCCCTCAAAATTTTTTCCTGGAAGTGCCCAAAAAATGGAAAAAAAATTTGTTTTTTTTCCCATAAAAGCGCCCCAAAAATAGGGGGAATACCGCCCTTTTTCAAAAAAAAAAGACTGGGATCACAAGTTTTTTTTTTTTCCCCTTTTTCCCCCCCGTTAATTTTAAAATTTAAAGCCAAAATATGGCAGTTTTTTTGCCCTTTTTACGCGCCCCAAACTTTCCAAAAATACCAAACCCACGGGGCCCCCGGGGAAAGCCCCCGGTTCCGGGGAAGGTCTTGGACCCGGCCAATTTCCCCCCAAGGGTTTTTCAGTTTCGATCCCCCCCCTTCTTTCCCCAAGACCCCGGGGGTTAAAACTAAAAGGGTTTTTCCCGTTTCAAAAGTTTTTTAAATTTTCCCCCGGGGGCCCCCCCCCCCAAGGGGCCCCCCCCCAAGTTTTCCCCTACCCAAAACAAAACCCCCTTTGGGGGGGGACCAAATTTTAAAAATTTTTTTAGGGATCCCCCCCTAAATTTTTTTGGGCCCCCCTGTCCCCCCCTAAAAAAAATTTGATTTGGGTTTCCCCCTTTTTTTGGGGGTGGTGGGGAAAAAATTGGGCCCCCGGGGCTTTTCTTTACGAAAGGTTTATAAGCGGGTCCCTTTTTTACCAAGCCAAAAACAAACCCCCGAATATATTGTTTTTAAAAAACCAAAACCCCCCCAACCCCCTCCCCCCCACTTTGAAATTTTTAAAAAAGAAAATTTTCCAAATTTC
>JAFNEN010002978.1:0-12867 GCA_019343175.1 Oedothorax gibbosus
TTTCTTTTTTTCTCATTTTTTTAGTTTGGATGTTTTTAAAGTTACATGGGGCAAAATAAATTATATCCGTGTTTACTGTTTAATAATAATGCAATTATTGTCGTGACATTAAAAAAATAACGGCTTCGAAACAATTCAACTATAAAATTTAAATTGGAGGACAAGAAAAATTTTCAGTGTTTGCTGTATGTTTTATTCAGTAATTGAAATTATTTCCAATTTTTCCTTTCACTTACCTAACATGAAATATAATGTTAATGACAGTATGCCCTGGGATCAAAACCCAAAATGGACATTTTTGTTGTTTTCTACACGTTTTCTAGGGTGCTAACAAAAACATCTCTAATAACACAATAACAACACCGACTGAACAAATATTCTTGTGAGTGATGTCTGACTTGTTACTTCATAAACTAACCCTTCAACTTGGCGTCCCCTAAAGGCTCATTTCCAATATAAGGCTAAGTGGATAATTCAATATAAGCATCAAATTTACTCAATGTTGAAAAAATCACAAAAATAGCTTCAGCAAAATGACAGCGCCAACTGAACAAAGAAAGTGGGTGACACAGGCCGTGTTGCTTCAAAAACTAAGCCACAAGTTTGAAACCCCCTAAAGGCCCATTTCTAATGAAAGGCCAGGTGGAAAACTTATCCATGTCTCCCTTATATTTAGCATAATTACCTATCATAACATGTTGCATACATTCTTAAAGATTCATTATATTTTTACTAAACAAGTCACGATCATACCTCCATTATAGAAAATCTTTTTTATACATTTAATCAAAAATTTATACTATATGATAAAGTGGGGATTTCCTTAATAAAAATATCACCATGAAGAAAAGTTTTACACAAACAGTAGTGGTTCAGTTATGAAAATCATGGTTATTGGAAAAATTATGAAAATGTAAAATTAAACTAGAAATATACACACTAACTATTGTCGAGATTTCCATATACCTCTGCAAATTCGCAACATTATTATGAAAATCATGGTTATTGGAAAAAAATATTAAACTGTAAAATTAAACTAGAAAGATACAAACTATCTGTTGTCGAGATTTCCATATACCTCTGCAAATTCGCAACATTATTATGAAAATCATGGTTATTGGAAAAAAATATTAAACTGTAAAATTAAACTAGAATGATACAAACTATCTGTTGTCGAGATTTCCATATACCTTTGGAAATTCGCAACATTATTATGAAAATCATGGTTATTGGAAAAAAATATTAAACTGTAAAATTAAACTAGAATGATACAAACTATCTGTTGTCGAGATTTCCATATACCTTTGCAAATTCGCAACATTATTATGGAAATCCTGGTTATTTGAAAAATTATGAAAATGTAAAATTACACTAGAAATATACGCACTAACTATTGTCGAGATTTCCATATACCTTTGCAAATTCGCAACATTATTATGAAAATCATGGTTATTGGAAAAAAAATATTAAACTGTAAAATTAAACTAGAATGATACAAACTATCTGTTGTCGAGATTTCCATATACCTTTGCAAATTCGCAACATTATTATGAAAAATTCTGGTTATTTGAAAAATTATGAAAATGTAAAATTAAACTAGAAATATACACACTAACTATTGTCGAGACTTCCATTTACCTTTGCAAATTCGCAACATTATTATGAAAATCATGGTTATTGGAAAAAATATTAAACTGTAAAATTAAACTAGAATGATACAAACTATCTGTTGTCGAGATTTCCATATACCTTTGCAAATTCGCAACATTATTATGAAAATCCTGGTTATTTGAAAAATTATGAAAATGTAAAATTACACTAGAAATATACACACTAACTATTGTCGAGATTTCCATATACCTTTGTAAATTCGCAACATTATTATGAAAATCATGGTTATTGGAAAAAAAATATTAAACTGTAAAATTAAACTAGAATGATACAAACTATCTGTTGTCGAGATTTCCATATACCTTTGCAAATTCGCAACATTATTATGAAAATTCTGGTTATTTGAAAAATTATGAAAATGTAAAATTAAACTAGAAATATACACACTAACTATTGTCGAGACTTCCATTTACCTTTGCAAATTCGCAACATTATTATGAAAATCATGGTTATTGGAAAAAAATATTAAACTGTAAAATTAAACTAGAATGATACAAACTATCTGTTGTCGAGATTTCCATATACCTTTGGAAATTCGCAACATTATTATGAAAATCCTGGTTATTTGAAAAATTATGAAAATGTAAAATTACACTAGAAATATACACACTAACTATTGTCGAGATTTCCATATACCTTTGTAAATTCGCAACATTATTATGAAAATCATGGTTATTGGAAAAAAAATATTAACTGTAAAATTAAACTAGAATGATACAAACTATCTGTTGTCGAGATTTCCATATACCTTTGCAAATTCGCAACATTATTATGAAAATCCTGGTTATTGGAAAAATTATGAAAATGTAAAATTACACTAGAAATATACACACTAACTGTTGTCGAGACTTCCATTTACCTTTGCAAATTCGTAACATTATTATGTTAAAATATTCACGGAACTGAATAGAAGTTGTCCGACATTGTTATTAAAATCTTCACAAGATCAAAAAATATATTTAAGATTTAAACTCTTCATTTCCAACGTTATATGAAGAAAATAAACTCCGAAAAGACCAAGAAGCACGTCTTTATAATGATATTTTTCTGAGATCTCTTTTGGATAAAGTTCTTATCTTCACCATGCATTCACAAAAGCTCCACTTAAAATCTCCATAAATACCGTCGCTGTTTTAATTTGACAAAATTGTATCGCACTCAAATATCGCAATCGCCCACTGTGCATTAAACAAGGGTGTATTTTGATTTGTTAATATGGTGTTCAAGTCCACCTCTAATATTGTGTTCACAGGTTTTTGGTAAGAGGCCCAGTGGCTTAGTGGTAGAGCTTCGCATTGCCACACATGCTTGGGAACTAAACGCTGGGGTTCCGCGTGAATCACTCCACCCTAGAGGCTGACCACTAGGGTGGAGTGATTTCATATGCTGAAAAATAAATATTCTTTTTTTTCCATATCTAATAGCATGAAAAAGTTGTATTATGATATACTGAATAAAAAGTGTAAAAACTTCAGAACTCTAGTTTAATGTCTTGAGGGTCCACAATCGGGTTTAATGTTTGAAACACACGGAAAAAATCCCCATGTTAATCTCCCATAGGAGTCCCCAAAAGTGAGACTTATATTGGGAACCTAATATGGCTTCATTTATACGAAAAAAAAATGTTTACAAATAACAAAAAGCAATGGACTTATAAACCTTGAGAATAAAATATTTGTTGTGTTTTTTATAAAAAAAATACATAAAAAATACATATTAAATTACATAAAATTTCAAAAAGGGCGGATGCATCTCTGACAGGAAAAGTACGAATGATATTGTAATTGATGACAGATGCTGTAATCGGAGGTTCTGTCACAGTTGAAGAGCTTAGTGGAAGAGCATGCTAAGTGACAAAAAGGTGAAAACGAGAAAATGAGCTTTAAAGTTTATCGTTTTCATTCAGATTTGTTGAAAACGTTACTTGTAAAGCGTAAAAAATACACTAAACTTAAAGTTTATGAAAAGTGGGGAGGGGGAAACGAAAGGGGGTATCGTTAAAGACGTTAGAAATAAGTTCATTTACACAAAAATCTCAATTTTTTCAAAAAAGTCACTTAGCACGTTCTTCCACTAAGCTCTTCAGTTATGTTGGACCAGTCGATGATGTCGATGTATTCCTTGGCATTGAAGTTAAACTTGGGAAGCTCAACTCTTACAATTTTCCTAGTTAGCCTCATTGCTTGCTTTATCCTTCTTAAAGCCAATTCCCTCACATGTGGGCATGTGGCCTTCGTCAGTTATCATGCAGAGGATAATGTTTCGGGATGACCAAAGTATCCATTACGTTGGATTACCGGATGGATAATATTTTTGAGTTCTCGATTCAAGTATTGAAATTTATTTATGGTGTCAAAAAGATGACAAACTCCATATTTTTAAGATGGCTTGTTCCTGATTTGGAACCCTTCGGAGCAAACAAACGTTTGCAAACAAACGTTGCCAATATCTGCACGCTTTTTAAAGGTACAGGTGTTCCAACATGCAGCCTTAATATTCTGTTAGCAGTTGTAATCCACCTAGAATGACAAATGTTCCCAGGCGTCCTTTACAACAGGTCAGCAAATATCCATCAATACTTTTGCTCTGCACTAAGGGCTTTTAGTAATGTTTTACAAGCGACTTGGCAAAACTACTTCAATTTTTTAAAAACTGCACATGGAAGCTCTTCACAGCCAACCAGACTTTCCGATCGGACCAGAATATGCCATGGGTCCATTTGTTACTCCATTTAAATGTTCAAACAAATGCCTTAAAAACAATTCATTGCCATGCAGTTGGCAAATAAAGTAATAATAAGAATGCATTTTACAATTTAAACTATAATGGAGGCAAACTTACCCACTACCCAAACTACGGCCCTGACTTTTCATAATAACTGTTATGCTGCTGCTTATATAGGTTAAACATAATGTAAAGCATCCTTTCCTATGTATAAGAGCACTTTTCTATAATTTAAAATTCCAAACAGGTTCACTTTAAAAAGCTATAAATTTTTTTGTGATTTTTCATCAAAATCGCGTATTTTTTTTCTTTTAAAATTCGAAAAATTTTGAATAGCATTTGTAAAATATTGTTTATGATAACGATATATAACTTAACTATATTATTTTTTTTCAAAGTATGAAATGTAATCAGTAAATTCTGGCGTTAAAATTAAAATGAGTTGATTTTTGTCATTTTTTTCAAACTTCAACTGCTTTGAGGCAGCACATAATATTAATTAGGAATTTTTTATTTTTTTTCCAGTAATCAGCATGACAAAACGCAACTTTTGAGTCCTATTAGAAGTTTGTACTCAAAAATTTATTTTTTCGTCCCACCCTACTGTATAGCCAGCACATTCGTATTTATAAATTCATTGTGGACCGTGATAATTTAACTTTAACTTAAAAAAATAAAAATATCATGTTTTAGTAAGATGTGAAACAACTTTTTTTCACTATTAGAAATGTTAAATAATTTTTTTTTTCACTCCACCCTACTGACCACCTTACCGGGACATATGCCTAGCACCCAAGAGCCCTAGGCCACGTATGCTGAAATTGGCACGGCAGGCCTTGGCCCTATAATGGGCTGTTGCGCCGAGGAGTTTAGTTAAGGTTTTTTGGTAAACAGACATTCCCTTTAAAAAAATTTAATCAATTTTAAGTGTTGATTTTAGACATTCGATATCTATATTACACTGCTCAAAACAATTAGGAGAACCTCATGGTTTGAACCCTTTCACCCCCAATGATTCCGATTTTAATCATCAGCTTGAGATTTTTTTCTCACTAAGTTAAACACGCTCTTATTTATCGTTAGATGGAAGAATCATGTCTTTTGAAGAATTAAATAATGTTTGTTTTAATTAAATGAAGATATGAAAAACATGGTAAAATAAAATTCCCTCTAAAACAATTTTATAATATATATTGACCCTAAATTCTTTACGCTTGCATTTTTAGATGTTTAAAAATTGATTTTAACTTTTTTTAACATATATAGTCTTGAAAAAATTATTATTATAATTTATTCAAAGTTATGATTCCAATTTCCCACACTCAAAATTGAGTTAAAAAATTAAGATTTTTTTCCCCTGTTTTTTTACCATTTCATTCTAGATGCGTAATGAATCTATTTCACAAATTTTATATTTTTAGAATAATAAATAAAAAGTTGGAACTGAAAGAGTTAACAAAAATATGCAAAGTGCTCCCCTAATTGTTTTGAGCAGTGTGCATTGTGAAAATTTGGTTCAAAATTATTTCAGCTTCGTAAATTAACGTTACTCCAAATTTAATAATTAATACTTTACTGAAAAATTAGCTACGCTTTATTTACGTGACGCTTTATATACGTACGCTTTATTTACGTAAACGCTTTATTTACGTATTGTTACTTCGTAAAGGTTTAGTCAGCCAGTCTGCTACCAGACTGATGGAGCAATGCTTTACAACACATTTTATAGTGTAAGGTAAATAGACATTTATTGTTTAAAAACACCCCACACAAATTGGTTTGGCTTCTTTACTATTTCCAAAGCATTAATATTATACTAATATATTTTTTATAAAAAATATTATAAATAAAATTATTACTTAAAATATAACACTTATATTTTAAGGAATTACTGGAATTTGATTCAAGTAACACCATTCGGACTGCTAATTTAAAAAAAATAATAAATTTGAAAATAATCTTGTATGATAAACTGGATATAAATAAAAATTTCCTTTTGAGAGCAATTTCGCCCTTTTATATAACTACCAGGAATTTGGCAATCAAAATCACGTTCAATAGTCTTCAATGTGTTAGCACAAAGAAAATATTATTATTTCTTAAAAACTACAACTTATATTTGTCTATAAATGAAAAAGTCCTGATTGACTCACGTATCAACGCTCAGTCAAGACTGTTGGAGGTATAGCACAGATACCAAATTTCAGGGTCTTATTACTTTTGAAATGAAGGCGTCATTTAAGAAGTGATTTTTTGAAATTCCTACCCTCACAATGAAGTGGGAGGAGAAAAAACGTGAAGCTTTAAGTCCTTAGGAAGTCCTTAGGAATATAATTGCATTGGTCTATAAGCAAAAGACTGATGGAAATTTTTTTACTTGAAAGAAATGTCACCAAAAATTAAGGATAAGTACGAAGAAGAACGTGAGTATAATACGTAAGATTGCAATTCAAACATCAATATTGAATATTTTTATTTAACATGATTTTTTTAATCTTGATTAGCTTTTTATAATATTTCAGAATTGGCTTTTATTTAATAGATAATTGTTTAATTTTGATGCTTACCAAAAGCAAAAAATGGAAATAATGAGTATTATATTAATATATGAACAAAAGAAGGGAGTGGATCTAGTCGGGTATTCAAATAAAAAAAACAATGCTGATATTATCATGGAAAATGTTTAAAAATATCCTGAAGGAATGCTGACCAGTGAGAAAAGGGATCGACTGGCTTATAAAATAAAAGCTTACTTAATATACAAGTCACTTATTAAGTTTGCACCCAGGCCACTCCGGGTATATAAAGCTAATTATTGTAAATTATTTTAACTTATTATTATTTTTAAAAAATTCCAACTTATCTTTGAAAAAATTCTATTTTATTAATGATATTAAAAAACTTCAACCCACAATAAACTTATTTATTCTCATTATTGATATAAAAAGAATTCTATATATCATAGATATAAAAAATTGGACCTATCAACCATTATAAATAATCCAATTTAATCTTGATATAGAAATCGATTTTTTAATTATATAAAATATCATTCATTTATAAATGTCAACTTGTTATTTATGTGTAAAATAAAACTAATTCGACTTATTGATAATAAAAAAATCCAACCTGATACTGCTATAAAAAGTTACAACTTATTATTGATTAAAACAATTCGACGCATGTTTGTCAAGCCAACTCCCCCAACGCGTTGAAGATTCGGGACTTTCTCTGTTTCCTTTGTGTTTCAATGGATTGTTGTTTCCCAAACACGAAAGTGTAGTATTTTCATAAAAAATATTGTCTTTAATAATATAAGCTCACTTGGAGAGTTTCCATATTTCCCGGTTTTGAATATGGACGGAAAATAAATAAATGTTGTTGCTTTGAGCCATGCTGGTTAAATTTACATGATGGAGGTTTTCTGAAAAGTAAATAGTACCCGTCCCTGGACAAAAATTATTAGACGCATTGTATTTTTTTAGTAGAGATGAAAACATACCAAAGAATGCCATATCATTAAAAAATATGTCGATATATGTATTAAGTATAGCAGATAGTATTTTCTATTCACTAGCTTAAGTTTAGGAACACAAGTGTCCATCTAAAGGTATTTTGTTCATCATTGATTGATACATGAAATCTTGAAGTGCGTCTAATAATTTGTTCAGGTACTGTAAATCCTTGTTTTTTGGGTTGGGATATTTAATATTTCACTTATATTTTTATTTCCAGCACAAAATATATGACTGTTTAATTAGGTTAATATTGCTAAAGTAAAGCTATTTGGGAGTTTCCTGTGTTAAACATTGTCGGCTTGTTTTTGTTCAGTCGATTTTTCATAAAGAAATAATAATACTTTACTTTTTTTGTTCTAATTTAAAAAGCAATTTCACGTAAGTTTTAAAAACGCTATTCCAAATAGGATAACAATTTCGAACTGTTGCACACCAATGCGGTAACAATAACTGAAAACAACGCGTATTGCGGAACTTATCGTTTTGTATAGGAAAAAGACAGAAAGCTTCACTTTTGTTTCTTTCGGAAACATTTGATTTTGCATGTCCCTTTGTACGTGGATTAAATGGAAATGGGCATTTGTATGGTAATTTTGTGCCCAAAAGGTAGGAGCAGCCCCCGGCCGATTGGTGGATTATTTTTTCGATGTTTTCTTGTTTAACACTTAAAAAATATTTTTCTGATGACAAAGTACAGTGAGAAGAATTTCGAATTTTTTTTATTGTAAAATGTAATCATTCTCTATTTCATGTTTTTCCCTTTCGAAAATGCAAATAAATTTTATTTTTTTTAAAGCATTTGAAAAAAAAAAATTCAAAAAAATACCAAAGGAGAATTGTTATCGAGAATGTAAGTGAAAAGTAAAATTTAATGGATGACAATTCCATAGTTTTATATAAGTTTTTTTACGAATGTACTATTGTTTTTAAAAAAAATGGTTTAAATTTCCATAGTAAAGGGTTTTTTTCGGGGTCTTCAAATTTGTTTTGATGTCAATAAAAAATAAGAGATGCAAACATCAAACATTCACCCTCAGATACAGAAATTGTTTTTATGACTGTCTAAATATTCTAGGAAAATGAAATATTTTATATTGCAAGAAATGTTCTTTGAACTTTTTATTCAGGAATTTGAATATTAAAATGTTTATAGGTTCAAAGCCAATCAGCATTTGAAAAAAATTTAACGTGAAACAGCATGATTTTTAATTTTGTGAAATATACCAATTAGAGTTTCATAACAATATTTTTAGCTTTATAGCTATTTCATGTGATCTTATTTCAAATCCTTTTTATAAAAAAAGCTTTTGGGAATAAATGTATTAATAGAGGCTAGCCTGCATTTTTATTAGGATTTTTTAATTTTTGTTTTTTTACTATTGTATAGATACATAAGATATACTTTTTTAAATGTATTTCAGTCTTTATTTTAATCCCTTTTGCATTGTCTAATCTGGGAATACAAATAAAATCAAAAAATGTTATCATAATTAATTTCACTTATAAATTATTCAAGGGGTTTAAAAAACATACTTTTACAATACTTTTAAAAACTAAAACAATTAAAAAAAAACCAAACTTTTTATTTAAAAAATTTTTTTAAAAATTCCTTCAATAGGAATTCACCGTTGGAAACATTATTAAGTAAATTAAATTTAAAAAAAATAATTTAAATAGAAAAATAAACTACCACAAAAAAATTTTTAAATCAAGGAATAGGAAGATTTAAAATTCCAATATGGAATTAGTTAGCAATACTTGTTATTTAAATCAGGAATGAACTAACAAATTTTTATTTCCCTTTAGAAATTCATTTAAGTAACCCTAAATTATTTAGGAAAAAAATAACACAAGTATTTTTTTGAAACAAAAGAATATACCAAATAACTTAATGCAGACATTCCGATAACTCCTAAACTTTATTTTAGTAGGTAGATTAATTACTTTGATTAGTTATCCTAACATCTAAAAACTCTTAAAACAAAAGAGTGAAATCCACTCCTATAGGGGAATATTTTCGGCACGGAAAGGAGTGGATATTTAACTCAGATTGGGGGTTAAAAAAACGCTTTGTTTTTATTTAAGGTATTTGGCATCTGGAATTACTAGGCATTTGATGTAAACGCGTGCAAGTAAAATTATTCAAAACCAAACCAATAACCTTACCCATTGGATTGGTCCTTTACAATTAATACTTGGAATAACGACGTGGGCTGCAATTTAAATTAAGCGCTTATGGGAAGAACGTGCTTTTTTGGGGCCCAAAAGGGAAAATAGAAAAAAAAAAACCTTTTTAAATTTTTTTTTTTCACTTAGAACGGTTTAAAAAAAAAAAATTAAAAAAAAAAAAAAGTACTTAACTTAAAAATTTTTTAACTGGGAGAATCAAAATTTATCTCTATAAAAAGGGGGGAAAAAGCATGTTCCCCTTAACCCCAAAAATCACAATTTTGTCAAAAAAAATCACTTATTTTCGTTTTTTCCCAAAATCTTTTGATATTAGTTGAATTACCCCGAGTCCCCCCTTGGGGGCCCGATCTTCCAGGGGTTCCCCCGGGATTCCCCCCGGGAATTTTTCCTCCCTTTTCCGAAATACCATCGATTCCCCCTCTCCCCGGGAATCCGTCAAAAAACCGGTTCACCAGGAATTCCATCTCGTCCACTAAGCCCCGGAAAAATTGGGTGCCATGTTCACCCCTTTTTAAAAAGGAAAATTTAAAAAAAAAATAAAAATACAAAAATTGTCTACCAACAAAAAGCCCCCAGGCCCCCCAAAAGGGGGTCCAAAAAAAAAAATTTTTTAATTTTTTTTTCCCCCCTCTAATAACTGCGATACCCCTTTTTTGGGAAATTTTCCTCTCCTTTTAAAAAAAAATAATCTAGTAAAAACATTCTAGGCATTGACCAAAAATTTTTGGGGGGGAAAAAAAATTTGGTATCATCTAAAGCCCCCCCCTCTCCGGACATATCCTAGACTGTCCCCGGGGAGGTTTTTTAACCCTTTTAAACAAATCCATTTCTTGTTATTGGGGTTTGTAGAATACATAGACTCATAGACCAGATTGCTTTTCCTAGGTCATGAAGGGGGTTTGCCCCAAAACAACCCCAAAAAAATGTTTCAAAAAAAGTTGCAAAAATTTTTAAAAGGAGGAATTTTTTTTCTTCCACACTAAGGGTTTAAACGTAAAAAGTGGAAGGGGGTTTTAAATCGGGGTTAAAAAAATCTGTCTTCTGTCCGTCCGTCGGGGACCCCCTTTCACAGAAAAAACCCCAAGTCCCCCCCGACAAGGGGGGATACGTCATTTTAAAAAACAAAAAATCGATTAGGGGGAAAATTTTTCCAAATTTATTAAAAAATTTTTTAAAAGAAGTTTTTTTAAAAAATTTAAAAATTCTAAAAAATTTTTTTTTTTAAAATTTAAAAAAAATGCAAATTCTATTTTTTAATTTTTATTTTCACTGTTGTCATCCACAAGTCCCACAGACAAGGGGGGACGTCTTTTTTGAAGCAAAAAATCAATTGGCTACATGCCGAATTTCATTAAAAAATTTAAACTAGAAGTTATTTAAAATTTAAATAACTAAAAATTTAATCTACATTGAAATAACATGCAAATTCTTTTTTTTATTCAGTATTTTCACTGTTGCCATTTCGTTAAACGTACGGAAAACTTTGTTTAAAATAAAAATAAACACACTTGAAAAAAATATTTATTTAGGGTGATATAATTCGGTTTGGATTGTTGATTATCACAATAGAATTCTTTTAAGGTTCTATATATATGATGAAGAAAATGCATAGAGAATTCTAACTTGGCAAAAAAAAAAATAGCTAAGTTTCGCTTTTATTTTTAAAGCATCAATTGACAAATTTTATATTTTTGAACTGTAAATTAATTTAACAAACTATAAAAAGGAATTTTCGAAAGAAATGTAAATGGGAAATTGTGGCGACAAAAATATTTATTAAAAAAGATTACATAATTATTCTTAAACTTTAAACAAATTTAGAAACGATAAAGTCTAATTATTAAATCTGAGAAAGAAGATTAATGAAAATAGTTTAATTTTGGCGTTTAAAAAATTTGAATTACAAAAGCTAAAGGCCCTGTTTTATTAGAATTAAATCACATTTGCCATTCGCAACAAATCGCCGAGAAACTTTAATTTTTTAGACAATAAAAAAATAAATTTATTTTTGCGACATCGTCATTGAAATGACGCAAATATATTTTTACTACGGAATCCTTGTATGTTGATATGAAATGTTTTATTCTATTTAAAAGCAGGAAACAATTTATTCTTTGAAAATAAATTGATTTTTGCAAACGATAATAATAATATTATTTTCGAATTAAAATAAAAAGAAACTAGCCAAATTTAGCTTCTAAAGTTAATTAGAATTAATGTTTGTTTGGCGCGTTTTTCCTGTTAAAAAACAAATATGTGGAAGCGGTTAAGTGACAGATTTTGTTACAAAAAACCCCACTTGTTTTTAATTACTGACCATGTCCTCTTCTTCGTCTATTTAATTTAGGGGGACCGGCCCTCCATTGAAACCCTGTTAAAATGACCTTTTTTTATGTACCTTTTTCTCAGAACTATTTTATACTTTTTAATGAAATTTTTACCAGTTCTCAAATGGATGTTTAACTATACTTTAAAAGGAGGCATTTTCCAAAAATTTTTTTTAGTTTTTAAAATTTAATTTTTTTAAATGGAACTCATTTTTTTACCTAAAAATCATCAATAATTCTCTATTTAAAAAAAGTAAGCTCTTTTAAATGTCCGGAGCCAAAACACGGAAATATTGATCTTGAAATCCAAAAATTTTTGGGAGTGTGTCCTCCCGATGCCTCGACCTAAATTTTTTTGTTTTTCAAATTTCCAATTAGTTTTTTTAATTTAAAAAAAAAAATTAATTTTTCTCTTGTTAAAGTATAGGATTTGAAAA
>JAFNEN010002980.1:0-10743 GCA_019343175.1 Oedothorax gibbosus
AAAACATGATTATTACATTTTTTTTTTAAATTTTTATGCAATTTTTTTATTAAATTTTGTAAAAAAGTTTTTTTTTAAAATTTCGGCACACGGGGTCTGGGAATACCCCGAAGACAAAATCCCGACAAGCCGAAACCCGAATGAGTAAAATCCCGAATGGGTCAAATCCCAAAAAATAGTTTTTTTCCTTTCCGATTTTTTTTTAAATTTAGAGATTTTTTTTTATTTATTAAATCATTATTTAGCTTATTAGTCACTTAGTTTTAGTCCATCAGTCGTTAGTCATTTATTTAGTCAGTCGTAATTTATTAGCAACTTTTGTCGGTTAGTTATCCAGTCTTATCTCAGCCCTTTAGTTAGTCATATTGTTAGTCGTTAGTCATCAGTTATTAAAGGTTAGTCACCCGTTATTAGTCAGTCAGTCAGTTAGTCAGTCGGTTAGTGCCCCCTTATTAGTCCGCTGACTAACTTAGTCTAACGCTGTAATCGTGAACGATGAAAGACAAAATAACAAACTGACTAACTGAGAAACTAACTGACGGCTAACCGCTAAAAAAATGACAACTTACTAACTGACTGACTAACTGCGACTTTAATAAGACTAACTAACGGACAATTTATGATAACAAACTAGACTAAGGATGATGCAACGAAAAACTAACTGTAATTTACGGGGACTGACCTACTGCTAACTGACTGACGCTGTTTAACTAATGAGGACAAACTTACTAAACTGACTGATTTAACTAACTGAAAAACGATGAAACAAGGGGACTGAAAACTAACCGATGATACTAAGATGACTAACTAACTGACTGACTGATAACAAAGGACGGGAAAACAAAGGACTGTAAATAACAAAAAACTACCAAAAGTAAAAAAATAAGTAACCCTTAAAAAATTTTTTTTTAAAAAATCGCGAAAGGAAAAAAAAATTTTCGGGTTTCGACCCATTGGGTTTCCCCTTGTGGGATTTCATTTTTTGGTAAAAAACCTATACTTTACAAAGAGAGTTACGATTTTAAACAATTTAAGGAAAGAAAATAAAAATTTCGCAGAATGATTTGGGAAAGATTTTTAACCAAGGGAGGGGCATAATCATTTTAAATAATCAATTTTGGGAACAATAAAAAAAAGCTAAACACCGAATTCCCAAAAATATTTTGGGGGGTTTAAATTTTTACTATAAAACACACTTTTTTAAATTTTATTTGGAAAAAAAAAAATACATTTTAAAAAAAAGTAATCGATATAATTTTAAGTTAATTTACAAACAAAAAACATTTATCACTTGAAATAAAAAAAAATTTTTAGACTTTTAAGACATAAAATTTTAAAAAAACATTTACCAAAAACGCTTTTAACCCACCAAAAAGTGATAAAAATTGGACCCAAATTTTGCTAATAATTTTTTACAGGGTCCCAAAAATTTTTTTTTTATTTTTTTTTTCAATAAATCGGGAAATAATTGTTTTGAATAAAAAATTGGGGGTTTTGGGTTCACTGATCTATTTTTTGATTTTGTAACAAAAAGGGGGGTTTTTATTCATGTTTTATTTTTTTTATTTAAATTTAAAAAAAAAATAATTTAATAATGAAAAATTTGTTTGAAAAAAGCTTGTGTGATTTGTTTTTTGGAAAATTGAGAAGTATAAACCCAAAAAAAAATTTTGGTTTAATTCATTTTATTTTTGGAGGTATGAATAAAAGTTTGTGAAAACTCTTTTAACATTATGGGCGTTCAATTTTGAATGCTTATATCTAAAACAAATAATGCAAATAAATAAATTTTTTTTGGACCTGGGGTTTTTTAAGATGATAAAACATTTTTATAAAAAAAATGGGTGTTGCCTTTGGAATTTTTCAAAATTGGTACTCGTTTTTAATATGTAGACGACCCCTTATACAAATTTTGGTTGCCAGTTCTCAATTCCTTACGCATTTTCTGAAAAATGACACCTTTCACAAAATTCCTTGACTAATAGCAGCCGAAAAACGAAGGGTGGATCGTTTTTTTTTTCCTCAGCTGTACCATTCAGAATTCCCGTCCTGCGTGCTCTAACGCCACTGTTGCCACATGACCGTTAATGCCGAAGAAACAGGCAACCATTTGTTTCGATGGCTTCTTCCTCGAAAAAACTTTTGTTGGTTTTGCCTCGTCTTGGAAGACCCATACAGTTGATTGCTTTTTTGTTTCTGGCTCATAGCAAGATCCATGATTCGTCACCTGTGAGATTTTTATACACAGCCTTTGATCCACCTTGAAGTATTTTTCCAACATTTCCTTGCACCAATCGACACGACCCTTTTTTTGAGCGTTTGTCGATTTGCGGGATCACAACGCGAACAAATTTTTTTACGCCCAAATGTTCATGCAAAATCTTATTGATGTAGTCATATAATGTCCAAAGACACCTCTATCTCACGGTATGTCAATGACGATCTTGCTTATCAGTTTAAAACACAGCATCGATCTTTTCTGGCAAACAACCGATTTTTGGACGACCGCACGGGATTCGTCCTGGATCGAACATCGACCACGATTAAATTCGTTTTTAAACCCGTTTTTTTACAGTGCTGTAAGATGGCGCTTTATCGCGTATAAAGAATTAAGTCATCGAAGCATTCTTGTCTTGACAATCCACGTCGAAAGTTTTGAAAAATAATCGCACAAAATGTTCACGAGTCAATTCCATTTTTTGAAAGAGAAGAACTTTTCAATTTGCTGTCACCAACACAAATAAAGTTATAATGGCAAATCGTCTGAAAAATTTATGTTTAAAAAATATCAAACTTTCGATTAAAATTGTCTGCGGCCGCCTAGCAAAACTTACTGTTGCAATGGCCAGAAAATTAAATAGCAACCCTCGTAGTATTATTCTTATCATAGTCATTTTATAAATACATTCATATTGAATTGTTGTTAAAAGAGATTAATATTTCTTTATTAAATATGATAAAAATTATTTGAGCTTAATTTAGGAAAGGCTGATTCCAAACTTATAACACAGAACATGGTCTTTTTTCAACTGAGGTAAATGTTATATTCCAATCGGAAAACATTTGAATAATTGAATGACAAAAATTAAACGACAATATCGCATTTTTAAGATGTACAAATAATGTTTATTATCAGACTTTTATTAATAGTAGAGTCGCTTAATGGAAAATAACTACTCCGTTTTAGTAAGGGTAACGACCAAGATCCGAATAAGATGGGGGAAAACGAGGAATCGGCAACCTATTTTGACTGGCAGGGATGCTGCCTATAGTTGGGTTTCGCCGTTTAACATCGCTAACATCGAAACGAAATAACTTTGTGTGCTGTTCCCAGAGTCTTAATTAGAGTCAAGTTATGTGATTAATATACTCATTTATTTCCAGCGCTACATTTCTAAAAGGATTTTTTTCTATTTATGTTATTGTAAATGTAGTTTATAAGTTGCAAATAAGCAGGATTTGCATAAAGTTCATTATATAATTTAGTGAAGAATTTAACTTGATCCCTCTCTAAGTTTATTATTTTTATTATTATTGCAAGTTAACCTGCACTCTTAAAACAAAACTCTAGTCTGAGTTAATTTCCACTCCTTCCGGTGCCGAAAAAGCACTTCCCATAGGATGGATTTCACCTTTTTTTTTAAGAGTGTAGCATTAGTTTTTAATAGGTAAAAGACAAAAAATACAAAAACAAAAATTGTCGACCCAAAAACAGGCCAGAGGGGCCCGAAAATTGGTAAAATAAATCAATACATTAAATTTTTAAGTCCGTCAAGTTTCTTTTAAAAAATTCTCTCTTCGAATGCCAAGTGTTGTTAAAAATTTGAATACATTTTAAGAAGTTTGGTTGCAGATTCTCCGGAATCCATAAATTTTTCAAGCCTTTCTTATTTTGGGGTTGTTCCACTTTTGCGGTGTACAAATTTATGATAATACCACACGTTTGTAAATTTACGCCCAAATAGTAAGAAACTTAAGTTCTGGGATTCCGCTGTAATTAGCTTCAAAATTTTTTAACAGTGTAAAATATCTATTTCAAGGAATAAACATTGAAGTAATTATTTGTACAATAACAATATTTTTACTGTTATATGTAAAATGCTTTGTTTTTAAATAAAGAGATATTTTGCAACCGTTGATATCGGAATGGTTAATATGGGCAGGGTTAAATAGTCTTAAATTTGGAATTTAATTTGTTTTCTAATTAATTAATTTAATTTTGCTTCATTTATTTTGATTACAAGTAATATTTTATGCTAAATAAGAGAATGTTTAAATTTGTTTAAAAGAAAAGTTTTTCAAGAAACCGTCAAGAATGTTTAGCAATAATAATAACACATTGAAATTAGTAACTTGCATGTATACACTCGCGTAATTCTGCCTCCGGCGGGTAAACTGTAGTAACTAGCCTAATGATTTGGTCCATTTTGTGAGCACTCAATACCCCACCTACAGTTGAACTCCAATAACTGAAGCGGTGCTGATTTATCCGAAGTCAGAAAAAGTTCCACCTGCCTACATGTTGGTTGGTTGGTAGACATATATTCAGGTTTGTGGTTTTGTGTCTTGGTCAGAGACCCGTTATAAACCCTTTGTCGTAAGACAGACACAACCACAACACCAAAAAATAGCAGCAGACTCGCTCTCAATGGAGGGCGCATACCGCTCGTAAGTGGATTTTATCTAATTTTTAGGGACAGAGGGCCAAAATAGAGTTCCCGAATTACTTTATACCCCCCGAGGTATTGTTTGGCATGGGAACTTGGAGGACTTTTTACCACGAGGGAATTTAAGTGACCAGTCACCAATAGCGTACACGGGGGTCTTCGGCGGCCAGGGCTCGAACTCGCAACCTTAGGGTCCCAGCCCAAGACCTTTACCAACCGGGCTATCCCGCCCGCCTACTGTTACTTTTCGTTTTTTTGGATGCCATTAAGTAATTTTTTTAACGAAAAAAAAAAAATTCTAGCAAATTTTTAAAACAGGGGAAGAAAAAGTAACGATAGGCGGTATAAATTTTATATGTCGCATATAAACTTTTATACTAACCGTAACTGCTTTTATTTTATGTATTTATCTGTTATTAATAAAGCTCCTGAAGGAGGCGAAAAAGGGAGCCGGAAAAGATTACCTTACCTACCTTACCCTTTTTTAATGTGAAATATTTTCGGGTTGGGCCCCGGGGGTCTAGTGGGTTTGATTGAGTCCCTTTCGTAAAGTCTGCTTAATTTAAAAAAAACTGTCTGTGTCTGTCTTACTTGACGAAGGTTTATAAGCACAACACTAACTGTAATTATGTGGAACTTACCTACCTATCTTTCGTGTATATAGTGCATTAACGGTTGGTTTCTGAAACTAGAACTACATTGTATCACAGCCCAAAAATACATTGTGCAATTGATTAAAACCTACCTTTTTCCAATTAACTCCAATTACCAAAATTTTTGATTATACAATTTGATTACCCCCTATTTTTTTTCGGGATAATTAGAGTTCTACTTATAAAATAAAATACTAAAAAGCTGATATTTAAGGTCAAAATTAACAAATTTCTATTTTTGGAGTTACTGCAGTTTTACCTGCTCACGGCAGAATTAATGCTAATTATACAACTTTTTTTCCCCACGAAAAAAATTTTAAAAATATAATGTTTTTTTTGGTAGAGATTTACTGTACGGTCCCCCTTGGGGGAACTTTACAATATCCCCGCCAAAAGTCCGTTTTTTTGGCGATTTTTTTTTTTAAAAAACCACCATCAAAAGAAAATATCGTATAGAAATTATTTAATTATGAAAACTCAACCACCGGCCCGAATAGGTTGCCGGAAAAACGTCATCGGGCGAAGTCATAAGAAATCGAAATTCAGTTGAAGTCGGACAGGTTTTTTTGCCAGAAAAATTATTTATGAATCAATCCGAAAAAATCGCGCCAAGGGGGACCGTACAGTAAAATCTGAGTCCGTTTTTTTTTTTAAAGAACAACCTTAAAAGTGCATCAAAAACAATGCAGCAAGTGGCAACAAGAAAAATGTTAAATAATACTTTAACATGAAATTTTTTAAAAACCCTGCATGTAAACAATTATCAGACTCTGAAGTTCTAATTTCTCCAAACTATAAAACACCAAGTTTGTATGCCTGACCCACACAGGCCCCGTAACTACTAGAGCTTTGCAATTTTAAAAACCAAAAATCCTTCTGAAAATTTTATGACGAATGTGAACAGGTCAGAAGTTACTGTGTTCTTTCGTTTGAAAGTTCTAATCATTTGAGTCGATCCCACACACCCGAATGGAACTGTTTTTTTTGGTTTCCATAGAAACTCAAAGGCAGTAACTTTGATTTCGGTTGTGTCTTAATTTTGCTTCTTCTCTTAAGCTTTTATTAATATTGTCTATATTGACGAACATGTCTCTTGTTAAATGTAATTTAAATAAAGATACAATAAACAGGGGGTAAATATTAAGTCTAGAAACTGGTAAAAACGGAATTAAAGAGGTTTCTCAAATTGGATAAATTTAAATGTTATAAAATGTTTGAATTTAATAGTTTAGTAAAATTTTACACCAACTTACCTATAAAGAAAACAACTTTTACAATAATTCACAGCATGTGGGACCCTTCATTTTTAAACTATGTAAGAGCATGATAATAATTTCTTGCTAGAGAACAGTAATCTTTAAGAATAGGAATCGCTATTAACTGTGCATTAGTATTAAAGGAAAACTGCTACACTTTAAAAAGCAGGAAAGAAAAATAAATAATACAAAGTTAAAGAGCAATTATTGATGATTATCTTCTTTATCTTTGACCATACATCCTGGAAATTTAACTATCCACTTAAAAATTTGGAAACATTGATCCGATAAAACCAGGAAACCCGACAGCCGAAATTACGACATGCCAAGACCAGAAACCACTGAACTGACCAAAACCCGACAGGATCGAAATACCAATGAATCAATAAATTATTTCCTTATGCGTAATTAGGAGCAATTTAATTACTTGGTTTTGGATTAATATATTGCATTTGGGAAGAGGAATTTTTTTATTTCTATTTAAACATAAAAAAACTTTTGGTTCGAAAAAAGGTTTTTGTTTTATTCGAAGTAAATTTTATGCGGAAGTCACATATATATTTAATAGAGTATTTTTAATTTAGGTTAAATTTTTTGGGGTTTTATAATTTTTTTTTTAAGTGTTTTTTTTTTTTTGAATTAATTTTGGCCCTTTTATTTTTAAAAAAAATTTGTTTTGGTCCTTGTGACAAAATTTGGGTTTCCCCTTTAATTTAAAAGTTTTTGTTTTAGTAAAAGTTTTTTGTGTTTTTTCTTTAAACAAATATTTTAATAGTCCGAGAACCAATTTTTCAAAAACTTTTATGATTAAAAAAAAAACTTCTTTTTAAAAAAATAGAAAAAACCTTAAAAAAAGTGTTTTCTAGTTGATTATTTCCCTTTGTCGGTTTGAAAATGCCTTTCCTTGGGTAATTAAAACCTTTTGTTTTAAAATTAGATAAGTCCCCAAAGAGATAGTCTTGGGAAAAGATTTTCGCAAAAGGACTTTTTCTTACTTAATGTTGAAAGGAAAAAGCGTAATGGAAAATATTGCAATCATCATCTTTTTTTTACCCCTAAACTTTATAACTAATGATTATCATATTTAAAATTTTTTTTAAAAAATTTTTAATTTTAAAAAAATTTTTCAAGATAATAATTTGTAAGGGTTGGTTTTATTTTAGAGAATGCCCGGAAACAGAGGGTCATTTGTAAACCGTTGGCACAAAGCTTTTTGGACCCCTGAGTTTGGAAAATCTTAAAATTACCCTTTTCAATTTAAACACCCTCCAATTTTTTTTCCAGCAATTAATAAGGTATCCCGCCTAAACCCACAAGTTTTTCCCACTATTAAATAGAAAATTTCCCAAAAGTACTTTTACAAAAAAAACCTTTCTTTTCCAAATTCTCGTTTTTAACAAATAGAAATTTTAAGTAAGAAATAAATTTTTTTGCAAACCCAAAAGTAAGAAATGATGGTGTCTACACGTTTCAGACAATTATGTTCCGCTAAAATAGTGTTTTTTTTTTTAATTATTGGAATTTAAAGTAGTAAAAACTCTTTTGGTGAAATTCAAGATTTTACGCTATTTTTCGCTACTACTACCTCCGTTACATTTCATCGTATAGAACACATAAAAGAACCATTTTATAGAAAAAGTTATTTTCTACAAGTTTTGTATTTACAAAAACACTGAAAAATACACTGGAAAAGAGCTTTAGGTTAAAAAAAAAACAATGTATCGTCGTGTGAAAGAGCCCTTTTTAGTGTTTTTTGTAAATTTAAAAATTTCTTCTTGGAATCCATAAAAAACTTTTTTGATAAGTGTATTTTATAGGGAAATTTTAAATTTAATACGACTTTAAAAGTCATTGTTTATTGCTAAAATGAAGTCTTATGTGAGTTACGGCGATAGAAAGTGGGAGAAAGTAAAAAAAAAAAAATCGAAATTCTCGATTTTCACCCTTTAAACTGCTTCGTAGCTCTTTAACTGTTTGTCGTACAAAAAACTTTTCCCAACCTATATTTAAGAAAATTTTGTTTCTACAACTTTGTGTTGTAAAGTTCCTTTCACAAATGCTTAGGGGAAAAGTTATAGGTCAGAAACCGGAAAATGGGGCGAAATTTCCCCCAAAGTTTTTAAAGAAAGGTGGAAGCAATAGAAAGGGGGGGGGGGGATGATGAAAACTCCCCTTTTCCCTTACTATCTAGGGGGCACATTCCCACAACAATTTTAAAAAAATCAGAATACAAGGGCCCTTTGTAAGGTAAAAATCCTTTATTTTACTGGACCCAAAAATTTAAAAAATGAAATTTTTTTTAAAAAAATTTTGTAGAAGAAACCATAATTTTTCCCCAATCCTATTTTTAAAGCAAACCCTAGCCAAAATTTTTCGTAATATTTTGGTGGGGGCTTTGGTTTAAAAAATAGGGGGAATTTGAGAAAAGAAAAAATTAAAAAATACATTTCATCTGTCTTATATAAAAGGGAACGAAAAACCCTTTTTCCCGCATTTCCTACCTTTTTCTTTTTTTTTGAATTGTTTAAATCAAACCCGATTTTTTTAAAAAATTTTCATAAAATTTTTTAATTCAAGATTAAAAAAGTAAATTAAATTTTATTTTGTAAAAACCCCGTTTAGGCTTTTTTCCTGACAAAAAATTTTGGGGCTGGGTTTTTCCCGAAAAAAATTGGGGAAAAAAATTTAAAAATAGAACTTTAAAAAGCTAATTTTTTGGGGGAATTTAAAAAATTAGTATTTAAATTTTCCCAAGTATTTAATTGCCCAATTTCCCAAATTTTAAATAGTATCATTTGGGGAAAAAAAATAAATATTGGTTTTGGTAAAATCTTTAAAATTTTATTTTTTATTTATGTTTGTAAAAACCAAACAATGGGGTTGTTTCACGTCATTTAAAGAAAAACATCTCCCAGCTTTTTCTTTTTTTCAATTTTTTTTTCTGGGAAATTTCTTTTTTTTCTTATTCTCGAAAGTGATTTTTCTAAGAAAAATTTTACTTTTTTAAAAAATTGGGAAAACGCCAACTTCTTGTTTTGCTTTGGTTGTTCAAAAACCCTTTGTTAAATAAAGCTGTTAACAATTTTTAAAAAATTTTCTTTCTCTATGACCCTAAATTATTGTTTTAGTGAAATCGAAATTTAAAAAAATGAAATTGCAGGACAAAGGGAAAAATGAAAAGAAAAAGCGTTAAAATCATCTGGCTGAAACTTTTCCCTTTTATCAAAATTTAAAATAAATTTTTTTTTTCGGGCCCAAAAAAAACTTAAAATATGATTTTCCCCCCCCCTTGTAGGCGGAAGGGAAAAAGTTTTTTACAAATTAGGGGTTAGCTCCGGTTAAATTAATCGTTAAAATTTAAATTTTTTTGTTAAAAACGGGGTCCGTGTACACGTTTAAATTGAACGTTTTTAATTTTTTTTCTCAACCCCCCTTTTTATTTTTTAGTTAAAAAAAATCCCACCTTTTTTCCCTTTTTCAAAATTTTTTTCAAAAAAAATTTCACAAATTTCCTGGGGAAAACTAAGTTTAAATTAAATTTTAAATTTATTTTTTTTTATTGGGGTTTTAAAATTTTTTTGGTTAAAAAAAAATTTTTAAAAATTAAAATTAATTTAGGGGAACCCATTCAAAACCCCCCCTGAAAATTAAGGGGAAAAAGTCCTAAAAAAAAATTTTAAAAAAAAAAAATTTTTAAAATTTTTAAAGTTTAAATGTTCAAATAATTAAAAAAAAATATTTTTAATTTTTTTTATAAAAAGGGGGTTTCTATCTTGAAGGGAAAATAAAATTTTCATCCAAAAATTCAAAAGTTTTAAAAATTTCACTTGAAATTTTTAATTTTTTAATTTTAAAATCATAATAAAAATTTTTGAAAAAAAAATTTTAAAACTTCCCTAAACCTTTTTTTTTTTTAATTAAAGAAAAATTTAAAATTTGCAATATTTTTTTTTGTAATTCCCAAAATACCGGCGGAAAAAAAAGGGGGAAAAAAAATTTTAAAAATTCAATTTTAGAAAATTAAAAAAAACCCAAAAAAAACGTCAAAAAATTCATATAGTTTTATGATAAAAAAGTTAGCTTTTTTTTTTTTTGATTTCCCAAATTTTTGTTGGGGTTTTTTTTTTGGCAAATTTTGGTTTTTTTAAAAAAAAATTTACTAAAAAA